>CM062809.1:663018489-663169805 GCA_031772625.1 Pinus tabuliformis
GCTTACTGCAAATTACCTTTTGGGCTTAAGAATGCTGAGGCCACTTTTCAACGGGCAATGTCTTACGCATTTCACGACATCAAGCACATTGTGCAACCGTATCTTGATGATTTGCCTGCTCATTCTTTACGTCGAGCTGATCACCTTGTCCACCTACGAGCAATCTTTATGAGGTGTAGGCATTATCGAATTCGGTTGAATCCCCACAAATGTGTTTTCTGTATAGAAACAGGTCGATTGCTGGGATTTTTTGTTTCAAAAGCTGGCATTCGCGTCGATCCCTCGAAAGTCGAGGCTATCATCAAATTGCCTCCTCCTTCGAGTTTGCGCCAACTCCAACTGCTAGGGGGCAAGTACTCTAAATGGATCGTTATCCTGCAAGAGTTCGACTTGGAGTTCGAGAAGTCCAAGTCTAAGAAATCCTTAGTTTTTGCGGAATTGATGTGTGATTTCCCGCGTACTGACACAGAGACTGTGGCAGAAGAGTCCATTGCGGACGAATCTTTGTTTCTTATCAGTACTTTAGATCTGTGGTATGGGGATTTAATCATCTATCTCCAAACCCAAACCTTTCGGCCTGAAGCTTCAAAGGCGGAACGTCGAAAAATTCGGTTTCAATCCCAGCCATACAAAATTATTGGAGATACACTTTATCGCCGGGGGGCAAACTTAGTTTTTCGACGTTGTCTAACTCACGAAGAGGCTGAAAGAGTTTTAAATGATTGTCACTCTGGAGCATGTGGCGTTCATATGTCTGGGTATGCCACAGCTCAGAAGGTGTTGCGCACTGGTTACTTCTGGCCATCTATGTTTAAAGATTGTATCATTGCAGTTCGGAAGTGCCACAACTGCCAAGTGTTTGATCGAAAGATGCGCGCACCACCTGCTCCTCTCCACCCTATAATTGCCGTTGGTCCATTCGCCAAATGGGGTATCGACTTTATTACTTGTAACCCTCACTCGGCCGGGGGGCATGCGTATATCATCCTCGCGGTTGATTATTTCACTAAATGGGCCGAGGCGATGCCTACATTCGACGCAAGCGGCAAAACAACTGCAGTTTTCATATTCAATCATATAATAACTAGGTTTGGTGTCCCACAAGCAATCATTACTGACCATGGGAGCCATTTTCGAAACACCATGATGACTGAACTTACAAGCCAGCTTGGTTTGCGCCATGACAGCTCTACTCCTTATTATCAGCAAGCCAACGGTTTGGTTGAATCTATCAACAAAGTTCTAGTTATCATGATCCGACGAACCATTGGTATTCATCGGTCGAATTGGCACAACATGTTATTTTCGGCGCTATGGGCATACCGAACCTCAGTGAAAACCTCAACTAGGTTCACTCCTTTCCAGCTAGTTTATGGCTTGGAAGCGGTGTTACCTATTGAATGTGAAATCCCATCACTTCAAATGGCTGTCGAATTACTCCCAGCTACTTCCGAAGAGGAGAAATGTTTATTGTACTTAGCTAAATTAGATGAGACTCGACGTGACGCTGCATTGGCAATCGAGACTCATGCGAAACGAATGAAAGCTCAGTATGATAGAAATGTGACCCCTCGAAGTTTTTCGGAGGGAGACCTAGTGCTTTTATATGATCAAGCTAACGATAAGCTAGGTGCTGGAAAATTCGTTCCTATGTGGCATGGACCCTATATTGTAAAGCGAAAGCTAGAAAAAGGGGCTTATGAGCTGGTAGATTTTGATGGGGACTCTTTGGGTAAACCCATAAATGGACTTTACCTCAAGAGGTATTATGCTTAAATGGTGGGTATGGAGAATTTTTAAGTTAGGTTAGGTTTTCTTTCTAGCTAGTATGATTATTAGTTAGTCAGTGTGCTTAGCTTAGTGAGTGTGTTTTTCATCGTTATTCTGGCTTATCTTGGTTTTTGTCTTGATATTGTAGATGTCGACGCCCCTCCAAACATACATTGGATTTGCTGATGGTGCTTTTCGTAGTACACGAAATATCTCTTCCGCAGCTTGGGTTATCTATTCACCCTCTGACGAGTTAGTTTCTATGCATGGGGTAAGCCTCGGTCAAACAACGAAAAACATTGCAGAATACAGTGCAGTGGTTGAATTATTATCCGAATCTATTTCATTTGGAATTCGACATTTGATAGTGAGGTTAGATTCTGAACTTGTTGTATTACAGCTTAATAGAGTTTATGCCATTAGAAATCCTGTGTTATTAAGGTTGTTTTTGAGAGTGCGTCTCTTGGAACGTGAATTTGATTACATTGAATATCAGCATATTCCAAGGTCCTTAAATACATTAGCAGATGCAATTGCTTCTCGAGTGTTGGATAGACATTTACGATAATCATGCAAGTAAATTTAAAAAAATTTCATCATACATGTTAAACAAGATGAGCCGGTAATAGTGATATATATATAGATAGGAGTGTGTCAAAAAATATACATCGTCTTCGATCATAGGTTGAAAAACACCTTATGATCGGCAAAAATGATAGAGTACAAAAAGGTCAAAAATGTCACATGTGTCTACAAAGTGACTAGCCAATCACTAGTGGTGCTCCCTGTACGACACCACTGCACGGGCTACCTTGCGCAAAAATCTCCTAAACGGTCCAGGGACCGCGACTACATAGCGCTGAAGTCTGATAGGAATATCATCCATAGTAGTCTCAGGTATATCCGCCGTCAGACGCTGTAGATCATTCTCCAACTCAGCTAGTACCTCTGCAGCCGCCGTGTCCTGTGGGGCCGGTACCGGTGCAACTGGATGTCTCCTCTCAAAAGGCCGGAGGTTGGCTGGACGCTGTGGACCAACATCTGCATTTTGAAAATTTTACTGTCAGTTTTGAGACGATATATATAAAAAAAAAAAAAAATACATAATTTGAAAACTCATGAAAAATAAAGTACCTCTGTCATCCCATTGTTCTCCCTGTGGAAGAACCATGTCCGGATCACCTCGAAAATCTACTCCGGCATTCGGAAAGTCCTGAATCGCAAACACCTGGTCCTCTAACCAGTGAAAATAACTGTCAGTGAATCAAACAACTGCCGCACCCTCGTCCGGATGCCGGGCCATCACCGCAACCCATCGTACCAGCTTTGGCTCCTGAGGACCCAAAATATCAACAGTGAGATGTTGAGGGATCAGCATCGGAATTCTCTCTAGGGCAAAGCTCACGACTATACGCCCATATCCAAAGGTCTTTAGTCTCCTGGTCTTTGCCCTGGTCAGTTGAGCTTTCAAGTTAGTTGACACCGCATCACACCAGTTGAAGATGGTGCCTTGGAGACAGTTAATTGCCATCCGCATTTGGGACCCAGTGGCAATATGTAAAGTGGCTGAGCCACAAATCCTGGTCACAGTGAAAGCTAAGACCATGAGTTCACGCCGATAGATGTATTTGATCTCTATGCCTTTCGCATGGTGTCGATCAGGTAGGCACCAATCTGCTCGAAGACTATCAAGGGATTGGCCACCCGGTCTAGTCCCAGCCAGATTGAGTTGCTCGCCTCTATTCGGCAAGCCAGTGAGAAAGTAAATATCAGAGGGCTCTATCTCGAGTTGTTGCCCCCCAATATAAAAGCATTGCTCTTGAACGTTCCATCTCTCAACCAGCCACTCCAAGAATCTTACCTGAGCCCTCATGCCAGGTATGGCCCAGTATTTGTATAATCCACATCCTCTTAGGGCATCAAGGGAAGGTTGATGATTGATTGCAGCTTCATCAACCTCCTCATGCTCTCTTTCTCTCCAATCCAGCATGATAAGTGTCCTACACATGAACAAACAGGCATTAGAACAAATTTTGGGTAAATTCAATGGTTAATTTGGGAGCTTGGGGTTTCAAAATCAGCGTTTTGCGGAGGACGCACCCCGCGTTTGGCGCACAGTGCGCCGGGACACAGGTGGCCTGAAGGTAGCCTGCGTCCCCCGACCTTTTCCCTGTGTAGGAAAAAGTCGAGGGACGCAAGTCAGTCTTTAGGGAACATGCGTCCCCCGCAGAGCGGTTTTCAAAACCCAAAACCCCCCAAAAATAAAAAATGAAACCTAAAATAAATTTCTAAACGGATGAAATTGACAAGGAGGATGTTGTGAAATACCTGGAAGAGACGGTGTTCGATTCTAACGGTCGGATTTTCCGCAGCGACCACGGGAAGTTTCTTGTCAAAAGCTCCTTTTTCAACCTCAACAGTCAAACGGTAAAAATGACATGGTAAAAAGTCTTTTTATAGGTTTTTTGGATGAATTTGTTCATTTTTCACCATGGAAAGATGTTTTTCGATGTATTTTTGCCTATCTTAAATAGGTATGAGTAATGTGTCACTTTTGTGCAGGACAAAGGGACTTAGAAGGAAAATTGTCATTTTTTACGAACCAAAATATCAGAGTCATCTTTTAAGCCCTTTTCTGACTCCTAAAACATGAAAAGATTGCCAAGAATTTCTTTTACACTCGTTAAAACGGAATTAAAAGACGGTCCCCTTATAGCTCTTTTCTAACCGTAAAATCAGGATAAGATTGCCGGGTTTTTGTCGTTTCAAACTCGATACGGAAATAAAACGACATGTCCTTGATCGCTTTTTACTTTTCAGGTCAGTGGCACTAATTATGAAAGTACTCCTTGGTCACAAGATCAAGCGGTTCCCCCAGGTATTATTTTATACTTTTTCGGGCTTGAGGGACACAAATCTACGAAAAAGTTCAACTTGGAGTTTTCTTAAGTTTTTCAGACTCTCTAAAATTGAAAAACACCGAGTTTCTCCTATACTGGGCTCGTTAAACATTTCACAGTAAAGGACCTGTTCAATTACAAACAGGAACGAACCACTCCTTCCTAGGGTTCGAATCAAAACTGGGTTGGACTCATCCGAAGGATGAGCTTATAATCAAGCACATGTTATCCTCCTCAAGCTTGTTAAAAATAAAGAGGTACTTGCCAGAAATGGTGGGGGAAAAGAGAGAAGAATGAGCCTACTTGTTACCTTTTGTCTCAGAAGAAACTTTATTACCACTCTTGGACACGACACTTTTCATTCACCTGGGTTGGGAAATTCTTTACCTCACAGTTGATCAAACCACTTTTGAAAGTCTTCAACCGGGTTCTGGGGATTAACTTTGAGTCGTTTATCACCAAGCCATCTTTTGTGTCGTTACGTGTTCAAGAGGTCTGCAAGCAAAACTTTCATCTACAAAATACTTGTCATCCATTTGACCATCCCTGAGTCAGTCCTTACAGCAGCATTTCTTCAACTTGAACAATGATTTCGTGTTGTGGGCTTGCCTGCAACGGGTCACTTTCTATCGACATCAGCACATTATCTAGAGAGATGACTTAGAAATCGTCAGTACCTTGAAGTCTGCATGCATCAATGGCAGGTTTCTCGCCTTTGACGTCAGTTTACATCATTGACTTTCGATCGAAGGATTCCGTGAAATGTTCGACACCAACTCATTCATTCACATCTCATGGATTGTACTGGGTACTTTGAGAACCATTGACATTACTGGTGGTCTCTCTCACGCTTGTTAACAGTTCACATCATCGACTGGTAATCAAGTGGTTTCTACCATGTTCGACATCGACTCATTTATTTGCATGGCTAGAATCGTACCAATTCGAGAAGTAGGAATGAAGACCCTGGATCGAATCTTTACCATCCAGGCTGCGAGGAGTTTTGTATTCATTATCTAAGTAGACTAACCATAAATAGATGGCTGCGCCCATACTGTGTCTACAAAAGTCTATGATTATGATGTACTGCAAAATCATTCCTGTATCAGAGTAGTTAGTCTGTTAGTTAAAGTTTTTATCTGAGTATGGGAATGCCTACCTCAGTGATGATATAATCTTATACATGTATTTTGTGTTGAAAATTGCAGGCTCTGACCAGGCTCTCCACGAGATAATCCTCGAAAGGATAAAGCGCTTCACCCTTCCTAGATAATACAAAACCCTAATCTATTCCAGGCTTCGCACTTTAGGGGGCAATCTGTTACATTAAAAAATGTCACCATGGCTATTTACAGTTGGTATGGCTCTATCAACAGTCATACTACCCTCTTAAGCAAGTCTTATGCCTCTGCTATCCATGTCAAACTCCAAGAAAGAGAGAAAGTCTTTATAAATATGTTTATCTTTGGGTACGCAGGTTCTCTCAAACCTTGCCTGCGGGTACGCACCTATTTTTCATAAGGTCTGCGTCCAAGGACGCTCTGTATCTAAAGGGGCAGGTGTGTCCCTCTGAAAAGGTTAAAATGCGCAAGTTTTATCTTCAAAAACTTACTTGTGGTCATTTCTAGAGCATTCTAAAGGTTGTTCGACGTGTATTGAGCGCCTCCAGATGGTTCATGCACTCCTACCAAAGAGGAACTTATCCCATCAATAAGGGAGCTATCCCATCCAAAGAGGGGACTATCCCATTGATGGTGGACCTGATTAACTTCCTCTTGAGCACTATAAATACAGGCATTGGGCCAGAAGGAGAGAGGTTGAAAGCTATACAATTCTAAGGGTAAATGCTGCAGGAATTAGGACTCCCATTTAGAAGCTTGTGAGGAGAGATTGCCATCTTTGCTTGTTCTATTTGGAAGTGGGTGAGCTTTGTCAAAGTAGAGGAAGACTCTTGTGGACCCTGGAAGGAGCTTGCACAACACCAAGGCTCAGGTTGTAATGGTTCCTTTTGATTACCTTTAATGCAAATTGGTCCATTCTTCTCAATAACTTGTTGTTTATGGGTTATTTCATGTACTCCTTGGTCTATATGTTGAATATGCTTTGTTTTATGTTATAATCAGGTGCTATTTAATTGTTTGACTGTTGGTGATTGCAGGTTTTGGGGAAAAGGAGGAGCTCATCCAGATCAACAAAGCTTGGACTTCTACAACAGCGTTTGGACAAAGGTAAGAACGAAACACTTGATTTCTCATATCATAATGCATGTTTAGAGAAGGATAGCTCCAGTTTGTTTTGTTTGTCATTAGAATGTCTTAGACTTCTAGGAAGGTCGGTTGTGTCCGCACTCTTGACTGATTCCGTGTGACAGGGCCTAATGGTTAAGAGCATGTGTTTCCTCATGAGAGGTCAGAGGTTCAAAACTAGAATGTATGTCTTTGTAGACTTAGCAGTTAAATTGTGACCGAAAGTGGGACTTGTCCCACAAACAAGGGGGTCTCTCAGTAACAAGGGGGTCTCTTACATTAAAGTTGCTTTTATTTTGTTTTGACTAAGTCAAAATATTTACGAGGCATTACAACATCTTTAAAGTTATTTTTATTTTATTTTGACTAAATCAAAATATTTACGAGACATTACAACATCTCTACCATACTAGGATGGGAAGCCCGCAATAAAAATTCAATTTAAATAATACACTCATTTGAATTTAAATAGCTAAAATTATTATTTTTATATACATTTATCTTACCTCTCTTAAAAATAAATCACTAGAATTAAAATTTGAAAAATAAACTATTAATCATGAAATCATTTAACTATAAATATATTCAACATGCTAACATATTATAATGTAACTTTCATTAAACAACAATGTTAAAATATATAAGCTTTTAATAATTTTGTTAAAACCATTTAATGGGAGAAAAACATAGATTTAAAATTCCAATAGTGAGCATTGCATAAATATAATAAAGAAATTCAATCTGTGAGGTACATTAATACATATTACTAATATAAAAATATGTATGTAAAAAAAAAAAAAATTTAATTTAAATTTTAAATTTAACTTTTTTTTTGTAAGTCAAAGGTTTTTCATTAATTAAAAAGTATGTACAAGGGTGTCAATGTGGCCTCACCCCGAATCAATTTTATTACCATGCTACAAACAAAAATCAAAATACCTAATTAGGAGACCCATGACCTTATAGGATAAAAATCAAAAAGAACTAACAAGACACCAGTTACCATAATTAGTCATCAAAAGTGATAGAGGAAATATTATTTGGCCCAGTCCCTAGAGGAGGAGGTGGGTGGTAGGGATAGTGGATATGTTTTTCAAACTAAGCAAGCCAAGATTACAACTTCTCAATTTTCTTAGTCATAATATTTTGACCACGCCAAGCAACCACAATTTTTTAAGGAACATGGCACTGAAAGTACTGGTGTTGCTCTAGCTTGGCCATAACTTACTCATGTTCTCTCTAGACCCTGTCATGAGATTCCAAAGTATCTAATATGGACTGAAGCATCTCCAGTTACACTGGAGATCTTCTATTGCGACCAGCAGTTGCACGCCCCTCAAAGACAACGCTCAGGACTTACCACCCCACCCTCAAGCACTCGAGCCTTGTCCACGGCCTGATCTTCTACCCCTGCTTCCACCCCCACGGCCACCCTGAGACAAGGCCCTGCAACCTCTGCCACCCATTGGACCAGTTAAATGCCTTTTTGTGTCACCAACTTCACTGCCCCCATTAGATTTACCATGCTTAGAAGCTACAAGACGTCTTCTACTGACATCAACAACTCTCACTCTGCCACCCCTGGCACTAGCCAATGGAGGTGAACCCTTAGTCAGGCAGGCCAAATCTAGCTTCGACCCCACAAGAGCACGCAAGGGGTGGGGGAGAGGCTTCATCCTCGAAAATCCGCTTAGAACCAAAGTCCCACACCAAGCCCCAACCATCTTCCACAACCGCCAAGGCAGCCCCATCACCATGCCCCCTACAAAAAGATACACTTCCAGCCAACCGACCACCACCGTAGGCCCAACACTCCACGCCCTTTCCAGGAGAGGTAGAATTATGCCACTGCTCCAGTCTCCTCTGCCCCAATTCAACTCTAAATGGCTATAGACCTTGGTCAAAACTGCCTGACAACCTCTCACCAGGAGGACCTAGCGAATAACCAGACAACTACCCACAGGAAAAACACCACACTCCAACTCCTAGAATCCCAAGCGATGCTAGAGCCATCGAACTACCTCAATGATAATTCTGTGACGAACAACACCCAGACAGGAGAACCAGGAAAATTCAATACTAAAGAGTTCAATTATGGCCAAATCCAAATAATCGAGCCAAGTGCATTTACCACCTACATGACACCAAGTACCACTGGCCGCATAACCATCCACCACACATAAAGGGCTTCCACAACACCACCTAGAATGTCAATATACATAATTACCCAAGCCCAAAACACAAAATTCCAAAACCAACCAATTCTTCACCCGACCAACCAGCTGAGAAAACCTTGAAAATGAAAAAATCACCCAAAATGGAAATATTGCAATTGTTACCTTATAGGACCCACGGAAGGAGAAGCATCGGATGGAGGCACACCACCATACCTGCACTAGCCAGAAAATTAGAGCCACAGGCCAATTCCAAACTTGGTGAAAGTTGAACATCAATATTAATGTTGAACAACCCACATTAAATAACCACCTGAATATGGGCACCGTGGATCCCTATAATCCTTCTTATGTAGGGGAGGAATGAAAGCTCACATGAGCATAAGCAGAAGCATTAAGCGTTGTGTTATGGGAAGGCAGTATGCCTGACCTCCACAACCGTTTCCTTATGCCAAGAGTCATATGTTGATTGCCAGTGAGGGATAGTTGTTCACCACCCCAATCAGTGAATCCACCTCTATGATGACAATTTCGCATAGCTCATCTAGAAAGGGGGAATTGGAGGGGAACGTCCATTCAAGGAGAAGCTCCTGGTTGTTATGACCACTCCCCTAATTAGTTAGAATGTATGTTGCTACATACTCCATGGATGGTAATCAAGCTCGGATTCTTTCACGAATGAATTCCAGTCTCCATCTCTTAACCACCTTTTCCAAAGGAGATCCATTTATTAACTTTTGAAGGATAGAAATTACCAGATGGGAGTCCCCTAAGACCTAGAGATTAGTTATACCAATCTTTGTTGTTATTTGAAGGCCCTTCTCCAAAGCTAGCAACCCAGCAAAATTATTGGTAGTAAAACCACACGATGTTGCCAATTAATTGCATTTCCCTCATCATCCTAGATTAGACCACCCAATCTTATTGGATTGGGGGTGCCCTTTGAGGCACCATCATAGTTCAGCTCGAAAAATATTGTGGGGGGGCCGAAGAAACTTGTCTACCAATTATCTTCTCACTTATCGCGCCCTAGGGGGATCTGAAGAAGAGACAGTTGGACAAATCTCCAAGGCCCGAAGAATTGAGGACTCCCTGTCGACGAATTTCCAATCTTAGTCCACCTATATTTAAATCAAGATAGATTCTTTGAAATTTCATTTAATTGTGTCCCAAACCTACCTAGTCCTTATAGGCTCTGAGTGGAAGAATGCCTTATTCCTTGCTTTCCAAAGGTTCCATAAAGTAAAGCCAAGAGAAAGGTGCCAAGCTCTATTGACAATTGGATTATTAAAGAGCTTCCAATACCATAGATCCAGTGTTTCTTTTAGGATATTCATCGATCAGCCTTGATATCCAAAAATATTTTCTAAGTGAGTCCAAATCTCTTCCGCCACTGGGAAAAAGTCTAGGATATGGTTTGTTGTCTCTTCCTCCTTTATGCAAAGATGACACCGTGACGGTCCTTCAAAACCTTTTTGCCTAATCCTGTCCCAAGTAAGGAGATTTCCCTGACCAATTAGCTCGAGGAAAAAGGTTACTTTGGGCCATAGACCTGAGTACCAGATTCAATGCCAAAGAGGGTATTGCTCCAGATCATCTATGGTTGAAAGAATTGCGTAGGCTTCCTTTACCAAAAACACTTTGCTAGAATGATGCCCCCGCTGAAGCTTGTCTGGATTATTGTTACACAGTATATTTTCATGCCTCATACACTTCCCTATGACATACCTCGAAGTGACCGAAACATGACCATTGTATATTATACTCATCCATGTATACATCTCAGATTCCTCCTAAGATTTTGTTGGGAAAATGTCTTGAGCTTTCCCTGAAGAAATAACTCTTAAAACCCTAAAACGAGAGTCATCACTCTTATGAGACTTAAAACAACGATGGTCGCTTGTTGCACTGTGTTCTACCAGCCATGGCATTGCTCTATTCCCTTGCATACTCGCAATGATCCCAAAAAGGTAATTTTCCCAAAGAGGATGAGAAGCTTCGTGATCTAGAAGCTTCTAGAGCGACAAGATGGAGGTTGTTTCGCATAGAAGAGGTCGAATCCTCCAAACTTGACCTCTTTTTCTTATCCCTATGAGCTACCTCCTTTAGATGAGGGCCTAATACTATCTTTTGAGAAGTCCTAACTCCCTCTCCCAACCTATAAATTCCTCCTCTCCCATTCCCAAATGGTCGGTCTATGTCTATTTTCACCCTTATGCTAAGCTTGTGCCTAGAGGCTATTCATTAGACTTGGAGAAGAAGTGCTTGGAGAGTTCTTGGCTTGGACTTGTATTCCCACTCAAGGAGATCCTTTCAACATCAAGGCTTTGGTTGTAAGCTTCCCTTTATTTCCTAATAATATACAACTGCTTGTTCATCTTCCTAAAATATATATGTTCATGTATTATTTAGCTTGACATTCCTTGATCAGTTAAGTAGGTTGTTATTGGATTTTATATTGGTTTTGGCATGATTTGTTGTCTCTTGATCACTTGTGCAGGTACATAAACACTGAGAGAAGCAGGAAAAAGTCTGTGACACAAGCACTTCTAGGCCCTCAACAAAGGAAATCAAAATCGCATCAGAACGAGGTAGGTCATCTCTTTCATTCTAATTTTCAATTACAACCTAGGAAGATGTCTAGTTGATTGTCACTTCAGTTACCAGACCCACTCACTAGGATAGAGAGATCGTGTTTTTCCACAGAGAGGATTAACCTTGTCAACAAAATGGCGACTTCACTAGGGAGCCTATGATCCTTTCCTTCCTTTTCTTCACCTTGTCTTTTTACAAGTTTGATCAACCATTCGTTCTTAGACTTCATTGCTTGTCTGTAGTCAGTCTCACTTTCTGGTAGATGCTTAAAGGTTGTTGATTTGAGTTGTTCTTAAAGATTTTGTGTTTTTTCTTTGCTTTTCTTTCCCATCACGTTTTTAGCCCTGACAGTCACGATGATATTGCGGGTTTGTTGATTACAGTAGCAATGATCACTATTTTTCTCTTAATAGGTGTGATGATTGCAGACGTTAAAGAAATTTATGGTTTGTATTCTTGTTTTCAGTTCTTTTTGCCATCTCCCAATGATTTACTAGTGTGATCTAAGTTGACTCTGTTATTGTCTAATTTCAATCACCTTTTAACTTGATTTGAGTATGCTTGAACTTTGATTAGCCTTTTAGGGTTTCTAGGTCTTCTAGGTCATCCTTCATCCTCTCGTTGGTCTTCTCATCATAAATCAATTACATGTGTTAAAGAGTATCTGGTGTGTTTGGACATCCTTTACAGATCACTTTTGGTTCTTGTGTCTTAATTTGTTTTCATTAGTATAGATACCATGAAAGTCACTTAAGTTATGTTTGACAAACAATAGATTACAAATTGACTATCTCTTTTGAATCGAAAGGGAGTGTTTGCTTTAAGTTTTGTGTTTCGAAAAGTGAAAGTGAAAGTGTTTATCTTTTCATAGTTTTCGAAGCATTTTAGGTTGCATTCAAATCATTAATGTGAAAGATATTTTCATATTTGTTGGCTTGTTTGCATTCTCTTTTACTTTTTCACTAGATTACGTTGATTGCATTTAAGTGAAAAAGAAAAAATCATCATTATATCTTAAGGTAGTTTTTCTTTAAGGTTTGTTTTGGCATTGCATTTGCTTATCATATGAAAGATTAGATTTCATATTTTGAATTTAGCATTTGAAGATTGTCATAGATGCATTTTTGCATTTAGTTTGATGCATGATTTGAGTGATATTATTCCCTATATAGATATATTTCATCGAACTGAAGGATTTCATTTCATCATCTAGTTGCTTCTAGGAGTAGGTAACATCGTTAAGGCCTTGAAATCAAAACATAATTACAAGATTAACTTTAAAATCTATCACTGAATCTAAGGAGAATTTGAAACATTAACGTTCATACTTAGTGTTCTAGGCTAGAGACATGTTCCAGCATCTATAAAACTTACCAGCTGCCATTCGCTTTGGCATTAGATAGCACTAGAACAGACTTGTGCTCCCCATACCGTCGTGTATATAAAGGGATACCCCCATAGGTTGCAAACCTTTATCCATAGGAAACTGAGTCTGTCACCCTATAAACGTGATACACTAAACACAACATTCAGGAATATTTCCTGCATGTACATTAAGTCCTTGGTAAATTTATTTGTTGAGGTTTATATTGCAGTTCACCGTTACTTGGTACTCCTTTTACCTAGATTCACCTAAGTAGACATTTTGATATTTTCTGACTCTTTAAATTTGACAACATCATCGAGAAATTTGTCCTTTCAATCTCACTAAACCATAAAAAGTGACTAGAGTCACCTTTTCATCCTTTCCTCAACTCTTAAAAGATGAAAAGGCAAATTTTTTGTTTCTAAAAATAACTACCCATGATAAACATGTCAAACCCAAGAAGTTGCTTCTTAGACCAATATTGAGTAACTCCCTCTTAATTTCAAGATTGTTAAAAGCCCTAAATGAATCTCCCTTCCTTTTTTTCATTTGAGAGGAATTCATCGTGGTTGAGCCATTGAGTTCATCTCATAGTTCCCCTTCATTGTCCAATATCGAAGGGTCCTCCCAAGGAGTACATCCGAAGCTTCTTCAGTCATTTGAAGATCAAGGTTTTGAACTTGGGATTATTCCAAGTATCCAACCTTTGTCTTCTCGTCCACCTCCATCAAATTCCTATTCACCTCAAGAATCCAATCCGGATGCCTCTAATAATCCTATTCAAACTCCTGAGAGTCTACAGACTCCTGAGAGTCCGTAGAGGCTTGTTGTCTATTTGTCGAATCCGTTATTTGATTCTGTTGTGATATATCCTCAACGTCCTTACAGTCCTTACGATTGGCCTGGTATTCCTTTGGAGTTATATCCTCGTACATCTTAGGTTCCTCATCACCATTTGTTTCCATCTATGGAGTCAGAAGGTGAAATCCCAACCTCTTCTCCAGGTCATTCCGAAGTTTCACTACCCATACTCCTCATGTCAATGATGAGCAAGGATATGAATTTCCTCCGTGAGGCTTTCCTTATATAGGAAGAGTATCATCTCTCACCTTTCTTGAAACTAGTGGACCCAAGTTGCCACATGGTTGTACCACCTTAGCTGAGTTAGTTTCGGGTGCTCTTTGTGCTTTGTCATTATATCAAAACCCCATTTGGTCTTCCAATGCTATGCCTACATCTGGTTCGTTCATTTCAAACACGACCTCTCAAACTTCTATACAAACTATTTTCACCTCAGTTCCTATTCAACCTACCATTCTGGCATAGCTTGTCTCATCGTTTCAACCGACCCTTCAGGTAAAACCCATTGTTTCAGGTCATTTTACGATAAGTTCCTCTACCCCTCCATCAAGTGGACATAATGTGCCACCACTTGGGGGGAAAGATTGGAATACTCCTCTTATGTCCGACGAAACTGATGTGAGTGGATTACAAACTCACATGCTTGGAGTTAATCAACCTTATTATGGTAGTATTCCTAACCTTGTTGGTCCATCCGGGTCAGGTAACATCCAATATTAGTAACCTTATATGGCTCAGATTCCACTCCAACAGGCTTATGTCCCATATGGTTCGCAAGCCTTGGTTAATTCGTCTTACATTCCTTAAGTAGGAGATTATGTCTAGCCTGCTCAATCTGCTATTCCTAGTGGGTATGGTCAGATTCAATTCGGGAATTATCAATACCCACAGGGTATATCCCAAAAAACTGACCAGTTACCCTTGCAGCAACAAGGACAACCTTTGTAGCAGAAAGAGCAACCTTCACAGCAGTAAGGGAAATCTTTGCAGCAACAAGGACAACCTTTGCAGCAGAAAGGGAAACTTTCGCAGTAGTAAGGGAAATCTTTGCAACAACAAGGGAAAGCATTACAGCAACAAGGGAAATTGTTACAGCAACAGAGGCAACCTTTTTCGCAGTCGCAGTAGCCTTTGCAACTGCAAAATCAGTTTTTTTCAGCATACTACTCAACCTTTGTTGTCACAAGGCCAACCTTTTCAGCAGCAAGTTCAACCTTTACAGCAGCAAATTCAGCCTTTGCCGCAACAAGGTCAACCTTGGAAGAAGCAAGATTTATATGTGTATCAACAAGGTCAGCCTTTGCAAGCCCAAGGTCAACCCCTACAACAGCAGGGTCAATCTCCTTTCATGCAGGGTCAACAGGTTCAACAACCTTATAACCTGTATGCTGCGTAAAATGCTTATCAATGGCCTATGGTAGGACAACATCAAGCCTACCCTGGACATCCACTCTATGGTCAAGGTAATCCTTAGTGGGGAAAAAATCAGGTCCCGTATGGACAAAATCCTCCATTGTGTGGCCAAAATCCTTACCAGCAAGGATGGAACCCACAATTTGGGTCTCCTCAAAGGCCCTATATGTTGTTCAACATGCAATTTCCTCTCTTGGCTACATTGGAGATGTTGATGTCTCGAGGCTCACGAATGAAAATTCCAAGCGATTTCCCCAAATTTGATGGAAAGTCTAAGGAGGATCCACAAGCCCATTTGATGACATATAACTTATGGTGCTCCTCCAATTCATATGTCGATGATTCTATCCATATTCAACTCTTTCAGAGAACTCTCACAGGTGCTGCCGCAAAATGGTATATCAAGTTTCCTCGAGGTACCTACGCTGACTTCAACTCTTTGGCTATGGCCTTCCTCACCCACTTCCAATTTCTGGTTTGGTATGAAACTAGCACTCATTTGCTCACGTCCCTTAAGCAAGACATTATGACCCACATTTCCGATCATATCCATGAATGGAGACGTAGGCGTCGCCTCATCAAATTTGAGATTGTTGATGAGTTGTTGACAAAATGGTTCACAAAATCATTTTTTAACAAGATTGTTAAGGACATAGCTATGGGTGGATGTGTTACTGAAGAGAAAGCTATTGCCCATGCCCAATATCTAGACTTAGTCTATTCACAATCTGGCACGTTGTATGAGATGTTGCTTGATGCTCCGAGACCATCTTTGGATTTGACAGCATCAAAGTCTCCTGATACACCACCTATTGATGGTGTGATTGGTTATGTTTCTCAGACTTCCACGAAAGCTTCTTTGAAGAAGAAATCTGTCTCGAATATTGGTTCCAATAATCCTTTGAAGAATTCATCTAGTCCTAGTAAAACCTCAGAGGTACATGTTGTTCATTCTACCACAACAAATAAGGCCTCTAAAGGTAAGAAAAAGAGAAAAGGTAAAGCCAAAACTGACGCCCCAAAATAGGACCCTCCTAAATCATCTGCTAATGATGCTTCTAAAAGAAATCCGAAATATCCTTGCCTCATCTGTGAGGAAGATCATTACACCAAGGATTGTCCTCGACACTCTGAAGTTAATCGCTTGTTGAAAAGGACTCCAGTTGTCTTAAAAGAACCTTTTCCATCTCAGTAGACGCAATTGGTAGACCAACCACAATCCTCTACTTCCTCAGGTTCCTAGGATTTCATGATGCAAGGTTCATCACCTATCTCTATTGCTGCTTGAACTAAAGACTATCAAACCACACATAAGCAGGAAGTAAAGAAAGAAGTCATCGATATTCCTTCTACTTCTACTCCGTCCAGTTTTGGTCTGCTCCATATTGAGTGCCCTAACAGTGAGTCCGTCATCTGGCCACCTCCCAAATGTGTTCTTCGGAAATCATATTTTAACCCGAATGCTAGAGTTGCACAACACTACAATATTGTTGAGGATTTAACTCAGGCACCTTTGGCGATGTCTGCTTTGGAGGTTCTCCAATTCTATCCAACGCAATGGAAGTCACTGTTGTTTGCTATAGGTGTTATTGATCCTTCTTATTCGAGCATGATTACCTTTGATCTTGAAAACCACATGCCTCGTCTTCCTCATCAGATTTCTTTTCTAATATAGGTTCTTATTAAAGGTAAGACGATCCATCGAACTATTATTGATGAAGGTGCCTCTACCTGCATCATGTATGTTTTGTGTTGGAAGGCCATTTCTCTCCTACTCTTAACCAGTCCTCGAACACCTTGGAAGCCTTTTACGGCCAAGGCTCATGTCCATATGGTATTCTCATGAACTTGTCGATTACATTGGAAGGAAAGACCGTTGAATTAGAATTAGAAGTTATAGATGCAAATCTCAACTACAACCTTCTTCTCGGGAGGAGCTAGACACACGCTATGTTTTGTGTGGTGTCTTCTTTGTTATGGGTACTTTGTTTTCCTCATGAATGAAAAAGTTTCATTGTTTATCAACAATCCTTCTATTCTTTTGGTTCATCGAACAACAACATCCCTTACGTGGGAAATTCTGAAATTCCTTATGAGAGTTTGGGGGCATGTCCCTTCAAAGACTCTACTTTAATGGGTACTTTTACTCTCCCACCTCCACATGTTAATTTGATCAATATGGTCTCAATATTTACGAATCCTTGGATTATGCCTACCCCAGATCAAATTTTATTCATTTGGCGATGCTATGCCTTTAAGTCCGCTGGAGAAAAATTATCAAGAAATTGTCTTGGCTTCGATGGTTGCTTTAGAAACTCATACTATTTTTAGTATGAACCTGGACACTTATGTGCTATCTCCTTGGCTTGGTTCTTGGGATTCTTCAAATCCTTTGAACGATACATTCACCACCGACCAGAGTATCGTTGAGGTCATGTCTCTAGATGAAACCCCATGGAACGGTCTACATCATCGTTCTTCATTTCTTCCCAGCCTCGATGAGATGCCTTCTTGTCTTGAAGCATTTATTTCTCATTGTCCCGCGCCTCCACTTCAAACACCTATCCTGGTGCATGAAGTCTTGTCAGAGGGTAATATGGGGAACATCACTGCTATTATTGTTATGGTGTTAGTTTAGGACAACGACGATGGAAACGAGCACGTGGTTTATTATTTAAGTTGAAATATTCTCGATACTAAGTCTCGATATGCCCATGTCGAGAAGCTTTCCTTGGCGGTAGTCGATGTCGTCCAAATATTTCGACACTATATCCTTTTACAGAAAACCACAGTGATTTCCGACTGCAACCCCATGACCTATATACTGACTCGTTAGTTACTGGGGGGAATAGTCCAAATGGATTGTTATCTTGCAAGAGTTTGATTTGGAATTTACTGCTGCCAGATCAAAGAAATCGCTCGTTTTTGTTGATTTGATCTGTGCTCTTTCATATGTAAGCACTTCAACTGATTTTACTGAGCAAATTCCCGATGAAATTGTGTTTCTGATCAACACTCTTGACCCATGGTATGGATATATTATCGTTTATCTTCAAACCCAAACCTTCCTATCTGATTTGTCTCGATCTGACCGACACTACATTCGAAATTAGTTCCAATGCTATCGGATCCTTGGTGATACATTGTATTGGGTCAGTGTGGAATTTGTTCTTTGCAAGTGTCTCACTCTAGAAGAGACTGAGCATGTCTTAAATGATTTCCACTTCGGTGCCTGTGGTGGTCACATATCTGGATATGCCATTGCTCATAAAATCCTCTGTGATGGTTATTTCTGACCTTTTATCTTTAAAGATTGCATTCTAGCTGTCCAAAAAATCCATGAAGGCCAGATTTTCAACCACAATCAGCGCACCCCACCCACACCCCTACACCTAGTGATTACCTTTGGCCCATTTGCTAAATGGGGCATTGATTTCATGACATGTAACCCTCACTCGACCGGGGAGCATGGTTATATAATCGTCGTTGTCGACTATTTTACTAAATGGGCCAAGGTGATCCCTACATACAATGTTGACAGTATTATTGCTGCTCAATTCCTTTTTAACCACGTTATAGCATGTTTTGGTGTTTCTCAAGCCATTTTGACTGACCATGGATCACATTTTCGTCAACACATGATGGCAAAGCTGACTGCTCAGTTGGGCCTTCGTCATGATAGCTCAACTCCTTATTATCCACAGGCCAATGGCCAAGTTGAGGCAGTTAATAAATTTTTTATTACTATGCTTCAACGTACCATTGGGAAGCACAAAAAGGATTGGCTTTTGATGTTATTCTCATCTCTTTGGGCAGATAGAACTTCAGCGAAGACAGTCACTGGATTCACTATGTTCCAGCCGGTATATGGTTTAGAGGCAACCCTTCCAATCGAATGTGAAATCCCTTTGCCCAAACTAGCTATTGAACTTCTTTTGGATACCTCACCTGAAGGGGAATGGCTAATGTATCTTGAGAGGCTTTATGAGACTCGTCGCATTGTTGCGATGGTCATTGAGGCTCAAAAGAAACATGTCAAAGCTCATTTTTACCAAACCATTTCTCCCCTCACTTTTTCTCAAGGTGACTTTATCCTTCTTTATGATCAGGTCAATGATAAATTGGGAGCAGGAAAATTCAAACCCATGTGGCATGGGCCCTACATCGTTAAACATGTCTTACAAAAAGGTTCTTATGAGCTATGTGATTATGAGGGAAATGCATTGTCACAGCCCCATAATGGGTTGTATCTGAAGAAATATTATGCGTGAAATTCGTGTAATGACTTATGTACAATAGCGTGTAATTCATTAGTATGTGTTTTTTATTTTTGGTGTGTTTGTTTGCTTTGCAGACATGTGTTTTTTTCTTTGCAGACATGTGTTTTTCTGCTTACCCTGTGTTCCACTCAGTTTTCAGATGTCGTCATGCCATTATGTTGGTTTTGCTTATGGTGCTTGTCATAGCAAACGGAACCTCTCTTCCGCAGCATGCGTACGCTATGACCCTAATGGGGAGTTGATTAACTTACAAGGTATCTGCCTTGGTCGAACAACTAATAATATTGTTGAATACAGTGTAGTTATTGAACTCTTGTCAGAAGCAGTTGCTCTTGGCATTAGGGATTTAGTTGTCAAGTTGGATTCACAACTCGTTTTGTTACAGTTAAATAATCATTACTCAGTGATAAATCCACAAATATTGTTTATGTATCTACATGTTAGATTGCTGGAAAAAAAAATTGATTTCATCACATATCAACATATTCCACGTAATTTAAATACATTGACAGATGCATTAGCAAATTTTGTTCTTGATAGGCATTTGTGTCATTTATAAAATTGATCATATTATGGACACCTAAGTAGAAAATAAAACATGCATATATATATGTATATATCACGTCTTTCAGGTTGTTTTACATCAAGATACAAAAAATAACATGTTTTGGGACACTTGGCCTTCAAAGCGTACAAAATGTGTAAAAGAGCTAGATAGACTATCAGCCTACACAATGCTTATGATAGCACGAGACCGCTCTGATCACTCAGCCTAACAGCCGACGTAGTCTCGTAGAGACTCCCACTGTGTGTCTCTGCCAACGTAGTGGAACATCATTAATAGTAGCATACTCTGGGACTCCATGAATTATCACCTCCAGGTTGTGCTCCATCTCATCTAAGGGGTCTGCCCATTCTTCATAATCTGCGCCCACTATTTGATGTGCAACTCATCGTGCTATTGGTGACATTCCTGGTGGTCTCCCTGGTCCCACATCTGCACATTTATCACAAGTTGAGTCTCAATTTAAACTTTTACAAAAAATCATAAAACTTGAAAAATCTAAAAAACAAGTTTTTACTTGCACCGGAGCATTGTTATCCTGGTGGCAAAGGTAGATCTGGATCCCACCTGAAATCTATGCTAGCATAAGCGTAGTTGTCTACCATGAGTCGTTGGCATTCTAGCCAAGCGAAAAATTATGGTGGGTAATGCATATGTTGACTCGTTCCTCCTCGAGGCATGAGTTGACTCCATCGCATGAGTCTCAGATCTCGGGGGTAGGATCTGGTACCTCTGCCCATTGATGCCAGAATAAGAGCACTCGCTCTAAAAATAAGGTCACCAATATTGAACCAAACCTGAATTTCTTCAGGTGTCCATGCTTCCCCTTGGTCAATTATCGTTTCATATTTGACAAAAGGCCTCCACACGAGTTGAATATGGTGGGGGTCAAACATGCAATAACATACTGGAACTGGGATTTTGAAGCCTCATGGAAGGCCTGTGTGCTAGATACAGGCACCATAGTGAGCAAGATCGTTCTCAAGACAAGGTTGTTGGTGATTTTTGCTATCTTCACCTTCCCTCCATTAGTCATTTCGGCACCGGGACAATGCCTCTGGACTAGAGTTCTTGTACTTTAACCTCCTTGGCGAGATCGAAAGAGTTGAATTGCTCCCCCTCGTCGGGACAATCCCGTGATGAAGTAGATATCCATCTCCTCAAGTTCTAGTTCCTGACCTTTTATGATGAAGATCTCTCGATCTACATCCCAGAGATTGATCAAATAGGGCAACAATTCCATCTGATCCCTTAACCTTGTGGTCCTGAAGAATTTTAGCAGCCCACAATTCCTCAGAGCATTTATGCATTCAGGATCCTAAGCTGCTTGGAAGTCTTCAGCCTCATGGCCTCTTTCTTTCCATTCCAAGACCATGATCTCCTGCAAAACATCATTTAACATCAATTAATGCTTTTTTCATGGATTAAAATCATCAATTTTTGCTTTAAAAGAGGATTTTCTTCCAAAAAATCTTCCTCAGCGCCATAGCGCTTGTTTTTAAAAACAAAGCAATGGCATCGCACGAGCCTTTGAGCTTGACCGCGATCATCACGGGTCCGATGATCATACCCGCAATGATCGTCGTTGCCCTAAAAATTTAAAATCCTCCCTTATAGCATAAAAATTATCGTTTAAAATGCATAAAAAGATGATAAAATGCAAGAGCAGGGATGGGCCTCTTACTTATTGAAGACGGTTCGTGAAATGGCACTCTAGATCTCCCACAATGGCCACTTGAAAATCGAGATAATTAGGGCACAAATGCACTTTCAAATAAAAAACTTACTGCGGTAAAATGGTCAAAAATAAAATTAATTATGGATATTTATAAGTTTTGCAAGTCATATTTGTCAATATTTTCATAACATTTTAATGTTTTTCTCTATATCAGTGACGGGTGTGTTTCTTTGTGCAGTTACAGGTACCTTCGAATGAACAGTGATCATTATTGACTTATTCTTGAGAGTTTTATTTTATGTATTTTTCGGTCTCATTAAATAAACGAAAAAGGAACTCCCCTGGAGTCATCTTTGAGCTCTTTTCTGAATCTCAAAAGCTGAAAATATTTCCAAGTACTTGTCATTTTGAACTTGTTAAAGTAAATTAATCAACGTCACCTCAGTATACATTTACCCCTTTTTCGGGTTGAGATTGACTATTTACGGAAAAGGTACACCTTGGTCAACATGGTTAAGAGGTTTCCTTGAATATTGTTTTATACATTTTCAGATTTGAGGGACAAATTATCAAAAGGGACATGATGTAGTTTTCTTTTTCACCTATTTTTCACTCTCTAAATATGAAAATGATAATGATTTATTCTTATGTCAGACTCGTTAAAACTTTACGACGAAAGACTCGACACCATGATGAGACCGAGCTTCTCCTTCCTAAGGTTTGTAAAACTTACTAGGATGGATTCATTCGAAGAATGAACTTACATGACAAGCATATGATATGCCCTTCAAGCTTGTGATAAAAATAATTGGGGTACTTGTTAGAAATAGTGGGGGAAAATGAAGATGAGACATCCTTTGTATAGGCAACATGTTGCTCTTGACATGACACTCTTCTGCTTTCATGTCGGTTTTAGGATATCCTCACTCAGTCACTTGTCTCTCGGGTTTGGGTGATCCATTTCGCCTCCCATTTGACTATTCCATTATGTCATCATGGCTTTTAGTCCTTTGTCGAGTCAGATATTGCCACACTCCGGAGTCATGTCGCCAATGTTCAAGAGAATTCCAATCTGCAGTTATTTACTTATACATTGTTTGAGTCGTTGTTACAGTCCTGAATATTATTCAACTTTATTCCTTGTTTCGTTTCGATGATGGGGGATTCATCATTGCCCTCCTTCGACGAGTTGCTTCCTGTCGACTTCAGCTCATTATCCAGGAAGATGACTTAGAAACTCCCTTTCAGTACCTTAGAGATGGCATGCCCTAATGGCCAGTTCTTCACATCCGACGATAGGTCTTCATCATTGGCTTTCGATCAAGTGATTCCATGAGTGTTCGACTTCAGCTTCATTATCACATTCACAGATTGTACTATTGTACCTTGAGAGCCATTGTCATTATTGGTGGTTTCTCTCATACCTATTAATGATCCACATCATTGGCCAGTAATCAGGTGGTTTTCTAGCATGTTCGACTTCAACACATTTATTCGCATGTTAGGATTCGTACGTTGATCGGGTTGGGATGAAGCATAAGACCCTGAGTCTTGTCTATTATGACTCAGGCTACATGGATTTTTATGTCATTCATGATTGTACACATGTTTCTACTATACGAATGGTTGTGACCATATCGTGAGACTTTATATTTATGATGATCCTTGTTATCTGGATGGCTACACCCATACCATGGATCTTTTCATATAGTATTCATCATCTGGATGGCTACGTCCATGTTGTGGATTCATTTCTTGATCTCAAATATGTATATGTATATGCGTCCTTGATTTGCAAGTCTCCTGACAGTGTGTGTCCTCGTCCTTGCAAAAGCTCGTAAAGCATCTCAGCCATCACTTCTCATTCTGCCTTCATGCTTTAAGGGGCATCTATTACACAATATTTTTTCATGCCTCCTGCACTCTCCTATGACATACCCCGAAGTGCTCGAAACATGACCATTATACAATATATTCATCCATGTATACAACTCAGATTCCTCCTAAGACTTTGTTTGGAAAATGTCTTGAGCTTTCCCTAAAGAAATAGCTCTTAAAATCCTAAAATGAGATTCATCACTCTTATGAGGCTTAAAACAGCGATGGTCGCTTATTGCATTATGTTTGACCATTGATGGCATGGCTCTGTTCCCTTACATACTCGCGATGATCCCAAAAAGGTAATTTTCCCAAAGAGGATGAGAAGCTTGTGATATAGAATATTCCAAAGCAACGATCTGGAGGTTGTTTCGCATAGATGAGGTCGAATCCTCCCAAATTGACCTCTTTGTCTTCTCCATATGAGCCACCTCCTTGAGATGAGGGCCTAATCCTATCTTTGGAGAAGTCCTAACTCCCTCTCCTAGTCTACAAATTCCTCCTCTCCCATTCCAAAATGGTTGGTCTATGTCTATTTGCACCCTTATGCTAAGCTTGTGCCTAGAGGCTATTCATTAGACTTGGAGAAGGAGTGCTTGGAGAGTTCTTGGCTTGGACTTGGATTACCACTCAAGGAGAGCCTTTCAACATCAAGGCTTTGGTTGTAAGCTTCCCTTTATTTCCTAATAATATACAACTGTTGGTTCATCTTCCCAAAATATATATGTTCATGTATTATTTAGCTTGACATTCCTTGATCAGTTAAGTAGGTTGTTATTGGATTTGCTATTGGTTTTGGCATGCTTTGTTGTCTCTTGATCACTTGTGCAGGTACATAAACACTGAGAGAAGTAGGAACAAGTCTATGACACAAGCAGTTCGAGGCCCTCAACAAAGGAAATCAGAATAGCATCAGAACGAGGTAGGTCATCTCTTTCGTTCTACTTTTCAATTATAACCTAGGAAGATATCTAGTTCATTTTCACTTTAGTTGCTAGACCCACTCATTGGGCTAAAGGGATCGTCTCTGTCCACTGAGAGGATTAACCTTGTCAACTATTATCACTAGACAATATGTGGCGTTTCTAAAGAATAATAGATAGATCATCCCAAGGCAAGAATGGGTCACAATCTAGCTAATGAAATTTCATCTTTCATTCTCTCCATTTAGAGGGTGGATTGGAAGCTACCCAGAAGTCTTTTACATGCACTACCCCAACTTGAGAGGTGAAGTTCTTAATGTCCCTGAGATTTTCTTGTTCAGATAACTTGGGATATTGCATCCATGCTTCCTTCTAGAAATTGGCCTTGTGACCCTTTTGAATCTCCCAGAATCCATATTTCTGAATTAAGTTTTTATTTTATTTAGCCAGAGTCCAAATGGAAGAGCCAGCGGGCAGAGTCTGAGGGTCCGACAGCGGATCTCGGGTGCAGTTATGTTGAAAAGTGTAACTAGGTTCAGTCTTCATAATGACATGTAATTATGATTTTATGTAACGATATGTAAATAAGAAAAATATAATTATTATATTGACTTGCTTCATGGGTTTCATGAGCAAGGGATTTTGTTTTTGAGTCTCCCAATGAGAGTCCTTAGGATTTAATTATCATCTAGTCATAAAATTTTAGAGTCATTATCATGTAATGAAGCCATGTTACACTTTGTAAAAGGTCAATGTTGTCTATGTAAACTATCCTCCAAGAACTTGTCACCTATCCTCTTCAAGTCATCCTACAATGATGAAGGAACATGCTAGAAGAATTCGACCTAACCTCCAATTGTCATGGCAACCTAAAGGACATGAGTGGAGGTATATAAATAGCCAAAGTCTGCCTCCATTAGAAGAAAGCAACATGACTTTCCTTAGACAAGCAAAGTGTGAAGTAAAGCGCTAAACAGAAGTACGAAATAGAGGGTAAACCGAAGTGTGAAGGAGAGGTCAAAAAGAAGTGTGAAGAAGTCTTCTTCTGGGTAGTGTGAAGATAAGTTTCTTCTGGGAAATGTGAAGATATGTTTCTTCTGGGGAAGCGAAGTTTCTTCTAGGCAAGCGAAGGAGAAGGATTCTTTTGGGAGGTTGAGATGGAAATTGATATGGGCCCAATCAGCCTGATGTTAACTTATCGGCAAATTTTAGATTATGTATGCAAGAAAAATTGCTTTGAAAAGAAATATTCAAAATTCTAAAAAAACCCTAACACCTAAAAATGGTAGCAGAACTCTATATCCACTCCTTAGCTTTCTATGATCAGTTGATCATCAAATTTTAAAATTTAAATTAACATATATCAGATTTTAAAATTTAAATTAAAATATATATTAAAATTAAATATTAATAAATATGATTTCCATATATTTATTTTCCCTCGTATTTATATCAAATAGTTTTTATTTTTAATAGATTATAATTATATACATTTTCTCTCACATTAATTTTCTAATCCACTACCACCATATTAAAGTTAATCAATTCCCCTCTCTCATTTATATCGAAGAGTTTTAAATAAGTTATAAATACACTTTAAAAACATTTCATAATCATACTTTTGGCTTCAAATATTTTTTCCGCAATTGGTATATTTGGATTATTTATTTTTTATTTTTTAAAATATTTAAATTTAATTTAATTATAAATTCAAATTATTAAAAAAAATTAACCTAAATTAAATTTGTATAGTATAATCATGTTTTTAATTTGAATTTTAAAAATAATGTTTTAGCAAAGTTAATTCACGTAATTAAAACTAAAGATATTCGGAATATTTTTATTATCTTTTCCGAATAAAAAGTATTAATTATAATGGTCATTTAAATTTAATTGGTACGTTTAATTTAAAAATAACCATGTATCACAATTAAAATTATTCCAGTAATTAAAAATTAACCAATTTACTTGACCTACAACGATGTATCGAAGCTAATAAAAAGAATACTCTAAACGTCACTACCATGTCGGGAGTTCAAATCACGGGCTCCACAAGCAATGGCGACAGGAGTTTTGCACGCCGCAGCAGGTGGTATATACTTCGGCGAAGAACAGAAGATCTTACATCGTGTTGAGGGACGATGTTTCTGAACGTATCTTCCACATGATCTAGAATATACAGAGCTGGGAATTTGGTTTTAATTTTTTGGCCAAGAAATGAAAGCATTCATAAGGAAACCAGATCCGACGGCTGAGATGGCGTCACGTGGCGGTCAATTGCACTAGATATGACGGTTGTTGAGGCGCCACTTGGTGGCCATCCATGCTCTAGATCTGACTGTTTTGGAGACCACACTTGGCGGCCACTCGTGCGCCGGATCTGACGGTTTTGGAGGTATCACATGGCGCCTATCCCTGCGCCAAATCTGACGGTTGCAAAAGCACCACTTGGCTGCCATCTGAGCACCAAATCTGATGGTTGCGAAGGCATCACTTCGTGGCCATCTGAGCACCAAATCCAATGGCTGAAGTGACGCCACATGGCTGCCACACGTATACGAGATCTGACGGTTATGGAGGTGCGGCTAACCAGCCTGCCATAGGGCATTAAATGCCTAGGGAGATGCAGGTTGGATAGCCCGATAACACGTGAATTCCCATTTCTTATTTAGTGCCCAGTCTCCCCGCTCGCGTGTTATCGGGTTATCCAGCTTGCATCTCCCCGGGCATTTAATGCCCTATGGCAGGCTGGTTAGCCGCAGCGGCTAACCAGCGTGCCATAGGGCATTAAATGCCCGGGGAGATGCAGGCTGGATAGCCCGATAACACGCGAATTCCCATTTCTTATTTAGTGCCTAGTCTCCCCGCTCGCGTGTTATCGGGTTATCCAGCCTGCATCCCCCCAGGCATTTAATGCCCTATGGCAGGCTGGTTAGCCGCAGCGGCTAACCAGCCTGCCATAGGGCATTAAATGCCGGGGAGATGCAGGCTGGATAGCCCGATAACACGCGAATTCCCATTTCTTATTTAGTGCCCAGTCTCCTCGCTCGCGTGTTATCGGGTTATCCAGCCTGCATCTCCCCGGACATTTAATGCCCTATGGCAGGCTGGTTAGCCGCTGCCATGGAGGTGCCACCTGGCGATCATCTCTGACGGTTACGAAGACACCACGTGGCGGCCATCTACGCACTTGATCTAATGGTTATGGAGGCCCCACGTGGCAACATATACGCACTTGTTCTGGCTGTAAGTGCAACACTTGTCGCCATCTGCAAGAGATCTTGCGTTGTGGATGTGCCAAGTGTATGCTACAGGAGTATTGCATACAATAGCAGGTAGTATATACTTAATGTGTATACGTTCGGCAAAGAATAGAAGATATTCCTGTGAGTGTTGGGCTGTCCATAGGCTATACTAGAAATTGTCCCAAAAGGTACAAAGAGAGGCCACTAGGATTATTAAATTAGAATTGTTGAATTTCTCTAGAAGAGATGTTTTGTTTATATCTATATTACACTGAACACATTGAATGTCTTATTTCATTTTAGAGTAAGTTAATTACCCAAAATTAAGAAACCTCTATAGATGGCCAAGCATCTACGAAGCTTTCTAGTGACCAAGGCAATAACCACAATAATATCCCCTACCATTTGACAATGTTTCTCTACCCAACCAGATTGAATACTTAGGGAGGGAGAAGCAAGCCAATTACACAAATAAATTGCCTTTGGAAAGAATTATGCACATACATAGAGCAAAATCCAAATACTCTACCAAGAAGAAAGAAAGTTGTCCACACAAATTTGTTAAATGGATCCACTTTGTATGCTCGTTCAAAGTGAAAATAATGAAAAGGGGTTTATATGTAAAGACAAAGAAACTGAAATGTATTTCAATAATGAAAAAATAAATCTCACGTTTCTTGTCTCATGTAATGAAAAATGGCTTTATGTAAATAAATAAACATTAAAAATTAAAAAATCTTGATGAAAAATTAATAAAAATATAAATACTCATTTGTTTAAGTGGAATGCATTTGTAGACATGATTTGTATTGTTAAGACACTCCTAAGTGTTAAGTTGTTGGTTTAATTTTCCACCTTACCATGGGAAATTGAATATTAACACAGTTGAAGAATTGTTACGGATAATTTTAGATTTCCACGTCATTTTTCGACCGGGAGAGAAAGCTTTGATAATTTGTTGCAGTGATCATATGTATGTAATTGATCTTTTATTTTTTTATTTTTTTTTACAGTGTACATATTATTCAAAAAAAAATGTGTATAGCTTTTCAAATTTTGATTGGTTTTTTGAGATTTACGGGCCTTAGTTGATATTTCAATTTTTTACAATGTACATATTATTCAAAATAAATGTGTGTATAAATTTTCAAATTTTGGTTGTTTTTGAGATTTGCAAACTTGAATTGATCTTTCATTTTATTTTTTATAGTGTACAGAGTATTCGAAAAAACATGTGAAGCTCAGGGAAATAGAACACTAAGAGGCCTTAGATACAAATAGGCATCATTTTCTTGCTGCAAAATCAGTGTTGCGACTTTTTGAAGGTGATATCTCATGCACAATCTCATATCGCTTAAGTGGGGGACGTTTCCATGGTCCCGCCTTTCAAAAGATTCAAAATGAGGAAGAGCCAGATATTTAGATCCTCCTGAATTTGTTATTTATATAGAATATTTTGTTAAGAATTTGACATTGTGATCGCTGGACAACGAAAACCCAATACTACCAGGGTTTTAGGTGGGTCCAGCCAAGGTCCACAAGTAAGCTTCATTATCAGTAACAGTTGTGCAGGAGCCGTGCAGGCCATTGCAACGAGGAGCTTCATTGTATTATTTCGTATTGGGCAGACATGGTTTGGAAATAATTATTAAATGTCCAGTAAAATCCCCATTCAGAATCGATGCTATGTTTTGAATGATTTATTGTATCTGGAATATTTTTATTTGGTATCTAGGGTTTATCGCAGTAAATTATTTTCAGTGAATGGTATCATGGAATATTGGACATAATTTTTTTATGAAATTTCTGAAATAACTTCATTTATGACAAGGTTTTACTGCGTAAATTATTTCTTGCAAGTTTCAAGTTTTAATTCCAGATTATTCGACAACGACATTACATAAATTCTGGAAATTTTCCTATTGAGATATATACCGTAGAAGATTTAAATTCTAAATTGTCTTATTAAGAGTAAAATGTCTAGCCATAATACTACATCAAGATTTGAGATTGAAAACTAAAGGGTGAAGTTTGCAGGTGGGGAAAATAACTATAACTACAGTTGGAGATTGAAGATTTCAGTATGTGGGAAACTAAATGAAGTGTATTTGGTGGGTTGTAGATCTGTTTAATATTGGAAATAGAAGACAACCGGAATAATGATTTTTCTTCCTCGAGCAACAAAGGATTGAGTTTCCATCCAGATAAAACAGAAAAATGTGAAAAGGGAGTTCACGACGTTGCTGTAAGGGACTCGAGATCCTCCATATGCAATCAGTGTAGCCTAATGCACCATTAATATGAAACAGAGCACTCTGTCATACTTATTTTCATATGGTAAAACAGAGTATCATGTATGGTGGAGTTTTTATACCACTAGAAAATTTTCTTGACAAAAGGCCATGTGTTATTGTGTGCATTCTTTTTTATTTGTTCATTTTCAGATCATTTATATTTAGACCTTGAATGTAAGCATTATTGTTAGCTGTAACTTCTGATTTTAGTTGTTATCGAAACTTTTGATTTTAGGTGTCATTGAATTGTTATTAGAATTATTTATTAACAGTAACAAAGAAGTATATTCTGAGAACAATAAAATACAAATAGAGTTTACAAATAGAGAATGAATACCACACTATTAGAAATGCAACTATCTCCATCCATGCTGAGGAAGCCATCACTCCGTTTGAATAACTTCATAGAATGAGTGGCTATAAGCCTATAACTTTTTCCTTAACGTCCAATTTAGGTTCAAATTACTAATCAAATGTTGTCAACAGGATTTCCAGTCCATTCCACATTATATGATCTGTTTGTAGATGTAAAACTATGTTCATTGCAAGATAATTGTTAATCAACTAAGAACCACTTTGTAGGAGTTGTATTCGTTACGGAATACAACAATTATTATTATTATTATTTTTTACAGAAACAGGTATGAGATTTCATTCACTGGGTGGCCAAGAGCCACAAATTCAGTTACAAAATAAGGGGTAGAGTTCTGCTCGACCTTTCAGCCAACGAAAAATACCACCTACTCTTAACAGGCTCCTCTTTTTACCTTTAACATAGTAGACTTCTGCTACTAATTTCTCGAGATGGAAGATACAAACGAACTGTTGCAGAAGGAGGCAAAAAAACATGACACTTTAGGGAATTGGATCCCAAAGAATTTCATTGTCTTTGAGGAGGGAACCGACATCTAACTGAACTGCCTTGTTTGCCTCGTTGTTACTGCAGAATGCACTAGCAAACACACAACAGACAATTTTAAACTTGAGAAAACCCTCACGGGAAATAAAAACTCCAGTATGTTATTAACATATTAAATAGATATTACATTAAAAAATGTGTTCCACTCAGGGGATAAAAACCACTTATCTTACAATCAGTGATTTCCACCAATAGCCATCAAATTACAGAAATTTGTCTGACTGTGACACTGATGTGTGACTTGTCCCTCTTATCAAATTTTTCAAGAAGCTCATTGGTATGATGAGAAGTACTGTTGCGTAAGATTTCTAAGCTCACAACAGGCAAACACACAACAGACACAGTTTTAAACTTGAGAAGACCCTCTTCGGGAACAAAACTCCAGTATGTTACATAAAAAATGTGTTCCACTCAAGGGATAAAACCCCTTTATCTCACAACAGTGATTTTGACTAATAGCCATCAGATTGCAGATGTCTGTTTGACATTGTGTGCTTGTCTCTCTGTATCATTTTTTTTTTCAGGAAGCTCGTTGGTGTGATGAGAAGTAATGTTGCATAAGATTTCTAAATCCACAACAGGCAAACACACAACACAGTTTTAAACCCAAGAAAACCCTCATCGTGAATAAAAACTCTAGTACGTTACATAAAAAATGTGTTCCACTCAAGGGATGAAACCCCTTTGTGTTACAACAGTGATTTCCACCAATAGCCATCAAATTACAGACGTCTGTCTGACACTTAGTACAGCATGTCTCTCTGTATCTTTTTTTCCAGCAGGCTCGTTGGTGCAATGAGAAGTAATGTTGTATAAGATTTCTAAATGAAGGACAAATGGGAAGAAGACAAATAGGAAAGAAAATTGGAAAAGGAATAAGAGCACTAAAGAAAAGGAATTGCAAGGGGCTCCGACACAAAAAAGAAGCCAAAAAATTCCAATGCTCTTGCCGGTGTGCTTCATTAAAAAGCTCAAAGAAAAAGGGAAGAAAGGGCAGGATGTGTGGATAAAGAATATGCCTTATGGAGGAATCACAGGAACAGTTTCAGTCTTGTGAGCCATGGCTGAGATGAGAGAAGAATAGGGGGACTTATTTGTAGGTTTTGCTTCACAGTTTTATGACCTGCACAACAACATGCAGAAGCTGGTGAAACCCACAGAGAAGAAGATCCAACCATTGAATCAGATAGAGAATTGAATGAAGATAGCCAAGCAATCTGTATTGAATGGCTAAATCCAAACATGGCTACAGCCAGTGGTTTGAGGGTGATTCAATTGGCTCCAACACTGATAGCTGCATGGAACACATGAAACTCGGTCTTGAGAAAATCAAAGACAGGTGATTTGCAGCAGCAAAAAGATGAAGTAGCCAAGTAGCTAAAGCAAGAAATACTCACCACCAGAGATCCCAAAGAATTTCATTGTCTCTGAGGAGGGAACTGGCATCTAACTAAACTGCCTTGTTTGCCTCGTTGTTACTGCAGAATGCACTGGCAAACACACAACAGAAAATTTTAAACTTGAGAAAACCCTCATGGGAAATAAAAACTCCAGTATGTTATTAACACATTAAACATATATTACATTAAAAAATGTGTTCCACTCAGGGGATAAAACCACTTATCTTACAATCGGTGATTTCCATCAATAGCCATCAAATTACAAAAATTTGTCTGACTGTGACACTGATGTGTGACTTGTCCCTCTTATCAAATTTTTCAGGAAGCTCATTGGTATGATGAGAAGTACTGTTGCGTAAGATTTCTAAGCTCACAACAGGCAAACACACAACAGACAGTTTTAAACTTGAGAAGACCCTCTTTGGGAACAAAACTCCAGTATGTTACATAAAAAATGTGTTCCACTCAAGGGATAAAACCCCTTTATCTCACAATAGTGATTTTGACTAATAACCATCAGATTGCAGATGTCTGTTTGACATTGTGTGCTTGTCTCTCTGTATCATTTTTTTTTCAGGAAGCTCGTTGGTGTGATGAGAAGTAATGTTGCATAAGATTTCTAAACCCACAACAGGCAGACACACAACACAGTTTTAAACTCAAGAAAACCCTCATCATGAATAAAAACTCTAGTACGTTACATAAAAAATGTGTTCCACTCAAGGGATGAAACCCCTTTGTGTTATAACAGTGATTTCCACCAATAGCCATCAAATTACAGACGTCTGTCTGACACTTAGTACACCATGTCTATCTGTATCTTTTTTTCCAGCAGGCTCGTTGGTGCAATGAGAAGTAATGTTGTATAAGATTTCTAAATGAAGGACAAATGGGAAGAAGACAAATAGGAAAGAAAATTGGAAAAGGAATAAGAGCACTAAAGAAAAGGAATTGCAAGGGGCTCCGACACAAAAAAAGAAGCCAAAAAATTCCAATGCTCTTGACGGTGTGCTTCATTAAAAATCTCAAAGAAAAAGGGAAGAAAGGGCAAGATGTGTGGATAAAGAATATGCCTTATAGAGGAATCACAGGAATAGTTTCAATTTTGTGAGCCATGGCTGAGATGAGAGAAGAATAGGGGGACTTATTTGTAGGTTTTGCTTCACAGTTTTATGACCTGCACAACAACATGCAGAAGCTAGTGATCCCATAGAGAATTGAATGAAGATAGTCAAGCAATCTGTATTGAATGGCTAAAGCCTAACATGGCTACAACCAGTGGTCCGATGGTGATGCAATTGGCTCCAACAGTGAATAGCTGCATGGAACGCATGAAACTTGGTCTAGAGAAAATCAAAGGCAGGTGATTTGCAACAACAGAAAGATGAAGTAGCCAAGTAACTAAAGCAAGAAATACCCACCACCAGTTATCTGATCATCGCACTGTTCTCTGAGGACAGAACCGGCATCTAACTGAACTGCCTTGTTTGCCTCGTTGTTACTGCAGAATGCACTGGCAAACACACAACAGAGAATTTTAAACTTGAGAAAACCCTCACGGGAAATAAAAACTCCAGTATGTTATTAACATATTAAATAGATATTACATTAAAAAATGTGTTCCACTCAGGGGATAAAAACCACTTATCTTACAATCAGTGATTTACACCAATAGCCATTAAATTACAGAAATTTGTTTGACTGTGACACTGATGTGTGACTTGTCCCTCTTATCAAAATTTTCAGGAAGCTCATTGGTATGATGACAAGTACTGTTGCGTAAGATTTCTAAGCTCACAACAGGAAAGCACACAACAGAAAATTTTAAACTTGAGAAGACCCTCTTCGGGAACAAAACTCCAATATGTTACATAAAAATTGTGTTCCACTCAAGGGATAAAACCTCTTTATCTCACAACAGTGATTTTGACTAATAGCCATCAGATTGTAGATGTATGTTTGACATTGTGTACTTGTCTCTCTGTATCATTTTTTTAAAAAAGCTCGTTGGTGTGATGAGAAATAATGTTGCATAAGATTTCTAAACCCACAACAGACAAACACACAACACAATTTTAAACCCAAGAAAACCCTCATCGTGAATAAAAACTCCAATACGTTACATAAAAAAAGTGTGTTCCACTCCAGGGATGAAACCCCTTTGTGTTACAACAGTGATTTCCACCAATAGCCATCAAGTTACAGACGTCTGTCTAACACTTAGTAGAGCATGTCTCTCTATATCTTTTTTCACAGCCATTTTCATATAATTTTCTGAATCCTGAGAATGGAACCTGGAGCGGATTTGTTTTTCTAATTTTCCTTTATGTTTTGTTAAATTCAAAAATGATAAGAAGATTTATAATGCTCCTCTAAATTAAATTAATTCAAAAAGATGACCGGGAGACAGTTAAATTAATAATATAAATAGAAAAAAAATGTACATACAAATATAGGTAATTTTTACATGATTTTAAAAAATAGTATATTGTAATTTTAATTTATAAGAAAAACAACATTTAATTTTATATATATATATAAATAAATTGTTTCTCAAATAATTTATATTAGAAAAGTAAAATTTATGTTTTTTTGGTTTGTTAAATTTAAAAGCATAAAAAGAGGATAAGTAATGTACTAAATTAAACTAATAATTTAAAATTGAGAAAGATTGTTAATTTTTATATGGTTTTACACTGTGATTTTAATTTATAAGAAATTTAAAATTTAATTTTATATACTAATTTTATATTTTTATTATTTCACAAAATTATGAAACATTGGAGAAAATTATAATTTTGTTAGGAATATATATTAAAAATAATTATAAAATATAATTTTATTACGAATATATATTAAAAGTAAAAAATAATTAGTTAAATATTTTTATATATAGTTATATTATTACATTATAAATAAAGGAAATATATATATATATATATATATATATATATATATATATATAAATTAAATTTTAAATAAAAAATATAGTAAATTTTAAAATAAAAATGGAAATTTTTTTTGATGAAAATGAAATTTGTAAAACTACGGAAGATTTTCAGAAAATTACATTACATAAACTTTTAAAAAATAAAAAGTAATAATTATTATTTTAAATTATATTTAAAGTTATTATAAGTTTTTTTTTTTCCTTTAAGTCATTATCTTATATTATTTAATTTTAATTCAAAAATTTTAAGTTAAGTGTGAAAATTATGAATATATATTGCAAATAATTATAAAATATAATTTTATAACACATGTATATTGAAAATAAAAAATAATTAGTTAAATATTTTTATATATAATTATAATATTACATTACAAATAAAGAAAAATGTGATGATGATGATGATGGTTAATGTTGGTTGAGACCAAATATTGGTCTATCGAACCTAAAGAAACAGATTATTTATTTTGATTTAAGATTTTATTTTTATGCTCAAAAAGCTTGGAGAGAAGCCTCCCGAGCTCACTATAATTTTGATATTGTAAAAGGCTAGGAAGGTCAATATTGTAACAAAGATTGTGAAATTGAGATCTAATGTGGTTGTACACGGGGCACTTTAATAGGAAGTGGTTTTCATCCTGGATGTTCCTATTCTCACATATATGGCAGATCCTTTCTATCCATGGCGTTTTAGGAACTGCCCAATGACCTGTTTCACTATGGAGCTCATGAGAATTCGTTCCAATCTTTGCTATATTAATTTTCTTCTTTGCGCAAGTTAAAATAGAGAGCTACTTTTGATCTTTTAGGGTGGGGTTGATGACCTTCTTATAATAACATAATTTTCTTTTAGCCGCTAAATCTTTCTCACGCCACATTTTTTCTTTGAACTTAGAAGTAACAATATGTTTGGTCTCAACGGATGTTAACCACCATCATCATTTATTTATTTTTAATTTTATTTTTTTTAAGTCATTATTTTATATTATTTAATTTTAATTCAAAAAGTTTAAATTATGTGTGAAAATTATATATATATATATATATATATATATATATATATATATATATAGATATAGATATAGATATAGATATAGATATAGATATAGATATAGATATAGATATTAGGTGTAAACAATTTAATTATATGTTACGGTTTTCCAAATAATAGGGTAATTTTTTTTTTCTTTTAATTTAATAATTATTTTTTATTTGTCATGAAGAAATTTCATTAAAATATAGATATATTTAAAATATATTTTTCTGATTTGTTAAAAGTAGTTCATATTTATTTCTATGGGGCAAATTTGTATTTATGTGATAAATATTATATATGTATCTTTACAACTGAGGGGAGAAATACTCACGGTATAATTAACTGCTATATAAAACAAGGATGTGTAATCATATGAAAAAAATGTCATATAAACACTTAACATCATTGTATGTGTGTGTCAATATAAATACAATAACACTTCCAATAAATATTAATAATTATCTAATTTCAAGTCAAAATTAAACATCAATTTGGTTTACGTGGCCTATTTATTTTCTAGACAAAGAACCTCCCTTCTCCCAATGTTTGGATATACTTTATAGAGGTGTACATACTTTACCCATTTGGATTTCAACATGTGAGCATAAACACAAACAAAAATTAAAATATCTACATAGAATCAAAAATTTTGAGAGAGAGGGGTGGCGGGATATTTCCAAATCCCGAAAGAAACATTGTGGATAAATTTTCAAGGGTCCTTCGGCAGAAATCTAGCAACCAAGTAGAAATGTGTGGACTTTTTTCTAGGGGTATCTCTAGCCCAAGATTGAGGCATCAAAGGCATTATCATTCTAGGTGATTCTTTCAAAGTTATTCGTTACTTGAGAACTTGCACTCCTCCAAATATACTCGAATTAAAAGAGCCCTTCTCTCCTTATCTAAAACTTCCTTCTTCCATATCCTCGAAAATCTTACCTTTGAGGTAAATCATCAGGCCAATAAGGCTTACCTTCTAGTTGAAGGGAAAACAAAGGTCAATGGTATAAGAGGGTATGTCTTGTTCCCCCAAGAATTCATGTTTTATCCCTATTGCCCCTTTTTCTTGTGTCCCTCCCCCTTGAGCCTTCATGCCCCATCCCACGCTCATCCCTCCCCTCTCATCTCAACTATATATATTTGACGAATTGCGCTAATTCCCCCAGCCTTTTCCTGATTATTATTTGTCGGATAGACGTGGCAGGAACTGACCACATGCTCCTTGCAAGCGTGCCTTCCTTAACACCCATGTGTAGAATAGACATGCTCGCCTTGGATAGTTGCATTACCTTGGATCGCTTAAAGATGATTTATTTGCCTCGGGGTACTAGAAGTCATTGTGTCGAAATGAAAGCTCGAGTGCCACTCCCATTGTGTGACAGGAATAAATCCAGTTATGGGAGCTCAGCCTCATTCATGACCTTCGAGTGGAGTTGGTTTAGAATTCAGAATTCTAAGTGGGTTTCCCTTGTTTCAAGGGTGGTGTTTGGATGTTGGCATAATTAGAAGCTTTGCAATGAGCTTCAAGTAACTCTGAGGGCATCCTTCTGCTGTGAGAATCTAGTATGAGTACAACACCACTACAGTGAGGTGCCTTGGCGATTTGGCCTTTCGGCGTCGAAGGTAACCTTTCCAATTTTTTATGTTCTTTGCTATGTGAGATGTTCCAACGACCGGAAATTTTATATCCCAAGTCTTAGCTTTGTCCTTATTCTAATTGCTCAATTGGTGATGGCTTGCTCCTTTTTATTGTGCTATGGTCCTATAAGCTACTTTTTCAATTCAAATTGTGTTATTTGGTTGCTATGTTGGATCCTCTCGACCTCTGTGCCCCTATTGGTTATCTTTAGCACTCTTCCCTCTGTCGCTCAGCGCCTATTGTCTTTTTCGCTCGGTTCTTACATAATTTTGGCCCCTTTATGGATTATTACTCATCCTCAAACTTCTCATCATCCACGGTTTGTGCCCATTGCAAAAAAGAGCATGAAGCTATCAATTTGGAAATATATGACTTGCATGTCATGGTGTACCAGTGACAAGCCTCTCAGTGCAACTCCCTTGATATAATTATAGCTCTACAACAAAGAATTTCTACAGGACATTCAACCAACAGTCCACCCATAGAGATTTCCCGAGATATCGACCTCGACAGGCAAACAAACCCTGCAGATTAATTATAATTGTAATGTTTGGTTTCAAATGCTTGTGTTTTGTACCAATTTCGTCACATATAATCTTCTCAGCAAATAATAGTACATTTAGGATTGGGGATTTTATTGCAATTTGGGTAAGGGCAATCAAACACATTTTGAGATGTCTTTGAGCAAAACGACCATGTGTTTCTCCCGGGTATTTGTTGCAATTGGGTGCGGATTTAATGCAAAGAATTACTTATTTGTGTTAACCAAAAAAATTGAGAGAGACGAATTTTGTACATAACCACAAATAGAAATATTATAGATATATTATTTTAATGGAAAAAATATTTTCACGATATAAATATAAATATGTTCAAAATATTAAAAAAGTATTTTATATATATTTTAGTGAAACTAAAATCATTTTATTGTCAAAAAAAAGTTTTGAATGTTGAATCCCTTGCGTTGCATCTATGACAATGCCCTAGTTGCAATTTTCATGTTTCTTTCTAATCATTTTTTTCAGCACAACGGACACAACACTCACACCCTAGTGGACATGGCACCATTGATATCTGCAATTGGGTCTTATGATATTCCCCCTCCTTACTCTGAGAAATGAAAATATGATGTGGACGTTGGAAGACTTCAACTCCAATATAGTAGTGAAGTAATCCCAAATCTGTCATCTTAAAACCTGCATGTAACTCCTTTTTCACCTGTGCAATATGATCATCATGATTGCCAGTGATGATCAAATCATCTACATACATAACAAGAATTACCAAATATTTTCCCTGTTGTCGCACATACAAAGTATCATCAGATTCACTTCGTTGAAAACCAACGTTCTTAAGGTATTCATCCATCTTTGCATACCCATATAAAGCCTTGATCAATTTGCAGACTTTATGTTCTTGTCCTTCAACTTCAAAACCTGGTGGTTGGGTCATATACACTTCCTCTTGTAAATCCCCGTTGAGAAAAGAACTTTTTACATCCATTTGATGAACTTTCCATCCTTTTTGAGCAGCCAATGCAAGTGTTAATCGGATGGTGTTCCATTTAGCTGTTGGAGCAAAAGTTTCTTCATAAGCAATGCCTTCCTGCTGCGCAAAACCCTTTGCGACAAGTCATGCTTTATGCTTTTCAAGTTCACCCTTCTGATTATACTTAATTCTGTACACCCATTTGCACCCTATGGGTTTAACATTTGCTGGACAATCAACAAGTTTCCAAGTGTTGTTATCAATTACTGCTTGATATTCTTCAACCATAGCCTGTTTCCATTCTTTATGTTTTACTGCCTCTTTGCATGTGGAAGGTTCAGTAAAATCATTTGCTATCAAGGCAAAATTGCCTTCACTTCTATGTGCCCTTCTGGTGCCAGTTATATTCTGTTCATCAGGCTTTACATCTTTCAAAAGTTGAACTGCCCATTTCGGAAGTTGGTGCTCACTTGTTTGTGCTTCTGTAAAGTCCCCATCATTGTAAAGAGGATTAATATAAACTGATGTTCGTCGTTCAGGTGAAGAATGTGGAGAATCACTGTCAGAAGAACTACTGCTGCTTGGAGATGTGGATGAACTCCTAGAAGACCCAGATGATGTTGTTGATGTAGATGGACTGGATGACTCATCGTCAGAGGAACGAAAATCAAGTTCATACCAATTTGGTGAAGTTGGTTGACTTTGCATTTTTCCATTTCTTTTACTTCCCTTAGTTTCTAATTTGTGAAGAAGATTTTCAATTTCTTCAGCACTCTTACTCTTTGTTTCATCAAAAATGACATCCCTGCTCACAATGAATTTTCCATTGGTCAAAAGACGATACCCTTTCTTCTCATCAGAATAGCCAATCATTGTGCATTTTAAACTTCTTGAGTCAAGCTTAGTTCATTTTTCTTTCGGAACTAAGGCATAACACACTGACCCAAAAACTCTAAGATGTTTAACTCAAGGTTTGAAACCAAACCAAGCTTCATAAGGTGTGATTCCGTCTAAAGAAGCAGTTGGAGATCTGTTTCTTAAGTAGACAGTTGTATGTATTTCTTCCGCCCAATATGTTGGACTTAACCTCTTGAATGTTAACATGGATCTCGCCATTCCTAACAAAGTGCGATTCATTCTTTCGACTACTCCATTTTGCTGTGGAGTGTAAACATTAGTGAGATGTCGTCTTATGCCATTTTCACTGCAATAAGTTCTGAATTCATTTGAAGTGAATTCTCCCCCATTATCCATCCTGAGAGTACCTATCTTTTCTTTGACTTCATTTTCAACAAGTTGTCGAAAAAGTTTAAACTTATCAAATGCTTCTGACTTGTTCTTCAAGAAGTAAACCCAAGTCATTCTGCTGAAATCATCAATGAACAGTAAGAAATATTTGCAACCACCAAATGAAGTTTTTAGTGGACCACAAACATCACTGTGAACTAGTTGTAGCCGCCTATTTGTACGCCATGAACTTGTTGGAAAACTTTCTCGATTTTGTTTGCCATAAATGCAAGCTTCACATTTTTCATTTTCCCTTTTGAATGTGGGAAGTCCTTTAACCATTCCTTGTTTCTGCAATTGAGAAAGACTGTCAAAATTCAAATGTCCATATCTTACATGCCATAGTCTCATAGGTGAAATACCTGTAGTCACTGCCCCTGCAAAATCAGAATGCCTTGGAATAACTGTCCCTTTCATCCGTAATCATGACTGTTTTCAAGTTCTGTTTCACTGAATTAATCTTCACTAAACCATCTTCCATAATCATCTGATGTCCTGCTTGTCGAATCGTGACTAAAGAGAGCAATTTTTTCTTGAAATTGGGTACATACCATACATTGGAAATCATTTTTTCTCCAATACCAGGGAGAAAAACTTTTACTACTCCTTTTCCATAAGGAGTATGTTTTGTATCATCAACAAAAAAAATAGAATTAAGTTGGCAATCTTGAAAATTCCAGAAAAAATCACGTCGACAAGTCATGTGCTGAGTTGCCCCGGAATCCAAGATCCAGGCATCTTCATAGTCACTTCTAAGATGGGATGAAATTTGTGATGCTGGTGAGGAAGTAAAAACATATTCTGAGTTATCTTCATCTTGATCATTTGCAAATTGTGTTGAATGCTGCTGAAACTTGGGAATTTTATTAAGTGATGTTCAACAATCTTCAGCATAATGGCCAACTTTGTTACATCTTCGACATACAATTTGACTTAAGTCTCTTCCTCTTCCCGAAGATTGTCCTCTGCCTCTGCTTTGACCTCTATTTTGAGATTGTCCTCTACCTTGACTATTATATCCTTGTCCTTGAAAATTGCCTCTTCCTTGGTTGTTTCCTCTACCTTGAAAATTATTTCTTCCTCCTCTGTTAAAATTGTTGCTTCTGCTTTGGCTTCGACCTCGATTATGTGCTGCTTGATTCTGATTCCCTCTGCCTCTTCCTCGAGAACTATTTGTTGATGACTTACTAGTGCTGGCCTCTGTGAGAAAAACATCTTCACCAACTTTCTTCTTCTTCCCAAAAGTTTTATCATGTTGACTTAACATTTCACAAAGTTCATCAAACTTTAGTTTTTCTAATTTTCCAGTTACTTGTAAAGTCTCTAAAAAATGTGTATAGGAAGAAGGAAGCCCAGCAATTACAATTGTGACCATAAAGCTATCATCAATTGCGGGAAAACCAACATTAATAATTTCTTGCCTGATATTCTTAAGTTTGGAGAGATATTCAAGAATATCCCCGTCTTCAGTTAATTTTTGTTGCAACAATTTTAATTGTAAATCGACTTTCTTTCATTCAAGCTGAGTATCAAAGAGGTCTTTAAAAGTTTTCAAGGCAGTCCATGCATCTAAAGCATTTTCTATACGGACATACATTTCATCATTCACAGACGATTTAATAAGAGCTAAGGCTTTAGCATTCTTGATTTCCCATTTTGCCAGTGCCTCTGCATCTGTGGGTTTATTCGGCTTAACATCTCCATCACATATTCCCTGCCATAATTCATTGTAAATGAGTGTGCTTTCAATGAGTTGATGCCATGTTTTATAAGATTTGGTGCCTTCTAGTTTGTCGGAATCAGAAAACAAATTAATCAACTTAGACATTTTACCATTATAGCGTCGCACCAAGAATCAGAACGGAAATGACAAGATAGTCAACACAACACACCACGCAAAAAACACGATCTATCGGGGCTTGGCCTTGACCCTGGAATAGTCATCAAAACAGGAGAAAATTGACTGAGATTTGCACTTGGCTCTAGTCAATATCTCAAATTTTTACAAGGCAACTTTCAAAATTTGACTTTTTACAATGGTGCTTTTGCACAATATGGTAAGAAAATTTCCCCCCCTCAAAGTAAAATTACTTTGAGTTACACTTATCTCCTTCAAAAAATTACAATTAAAAATCTCCTTATTACTCCAAATACAAAATAATACACTTATATCTCCACAAAATAGTCTTCAAATTTACAAAATGTGCTTGCCCCTAGCTTCTGGGTATTTTTTGAACGGTAGGCATGGGACTGGCTGATGCTGCAGTGGATGATGCACAGCTGCGTGTCCATTGCTGCAAAAGCATGAATTATAATCCGATTATATTAGGGTTTTGCTATTAAAAATGTTCATTCAAAGAAGCTCGGTTGCGCGCAGAACTCAGCAATACCTCTCGCTTTTTTGGCACCTGAATACCAGCACAGGCCCTAGAAAAATCGGCTCGTCTTTGTCCGAAAATCTGCAGAAGTATCCATTGTTCTCGTCAGAAAATCCTCGTGGTTTCAGCGGCAATGACATACTCCCCAGAGCATTTGTTCCTTTGCATTTACAGTGTGGATTCAGATTTTTTTTGCGCCAATCCCATACAATTATGTGAATCTCAAGATGATGAATTTTCAAAACTTGATGCAATGGAAACAAATGAAGCAGAGGGTTCTGCTGTCAAAAATTAATCTCAGACGAAGACCATTGATTTACTCTTCAGAGCAGCCATCGGCCTTGATGAAATAGTGGAGCTTAAACGGCTAGCGTTGGATGTTGAAGGCATGAGCGATCTTCCACTAGAAGAAGAGGTCAAAAAATTGAAGAGTAAACTCGAATCTCAGTGCGAAATGATTAATAAATTGAGGGAAAATATAGATGATTTGGAGAAGAAAATAAAGAAACTCAAACAAAAGCACGCATTGCAGGTAAAAACAAAAAATTAGAAGTTTCCAAGTTTTGTTGAGTCTGAGAAAGGTACAATTGATAACAATACCGAGGGTGCACCTAGTCTCATTTCCATTTTCTCTAAAGAACAGAAGAAAATTGAAAGCTCAATTTATAATAAAACTGAGGAGGTTCCTAGTCTCACTTCCATTTTCTCTAAAGAGCAGAAGAAAAGTGTGAAGGCTGAGCAGAGGCAATTTTTTATAATAAAAAAAATGAATTTTAGATTTAAAAAAATCTAAAATCAATGATAAAATTTATTTTCCTTTTAAACAAAACTGTACAATTTCCATACCAATGATTTGCTGGCCAACTGAATGGAGTTTTCCAGGACTTTGTTGAGTTGGAAGATCCTCCTCACATCCACTGCAACACTACTAGAGCTCCGATACCACAATAATGGAAGAAGTGTCCTCAGACACGTAATTTTATTAATCAGAAAAAAAAAACAATTACATAATTGATTTTGCAAGAGTTTACATCCGAACAACCAAACACTCTTGCAATGAGCTATTTATAAGCTCCATGTCCTAACTACCTCTAATTATGGATCACTTATTAAATAACAATTGTCCATTTACATTAAATGCTATTCAAACCAACTAGCTAACTAATCTCCTAAAATAGAGCCTAAGATACGACACATTTGGAGAGCCATATCTTGTTACAACAATATACTAATTTCTAATTGTCTCCATTAATTAATCATTCTAGAATAATAATTATTAATTTAATTTCTTAAATTAATAATTATTTTATTTCAATTTTATAACCTATGATAATAAATTATTTTTGGATCATCTAACACTATAGTGATTTGAATTTCTGGAGATTTGTTCAAGATCCTTCAACTATAGTGATTTGGATTTTATCAAATAACTTTTCATAAATTGGTGTATTGAAAAATGTAATAGTTTTTATAGAATTTTTAATGAAATATTTAAGTTTTTTAGCAACATAAATTATGACTCTGAAGAATTTGTAATATTGACTATTAAATAAGTTCCTAGGGATTTGCGAAGACTTTGTAATATTGAATATTAAATAAGTTCCTAGGGATTTGCGAGTGCAAGTTTAGAAAGTTAGTTTTGCTTGTTGAGTGAGTTAGTTTTGTTGAGGTAATTAGTTTATATGAAATGATAAGAATTGGAAATCGTTGCCCAAATTGGCCTAAGACTTCTACCACATAAATGTATTTTTGATGTTATATCTCACATTACTTTATTTTTATTTTTATTTTTAAAAAGTAGTTAAATCAAATTGCAAAGTTGCAAGGTTACATTGCAAAAACACTCAATAAACTTTTCCATTTATAATCTCAATACCCAATATATATAGACTTCCATGATCTATTAAAAAATATTTATTAAAATTAAGATTTCCATGATTTAAAAAACATATATATTAGGAGTTGTCTATAATGCGACTTTTTGGAGATTCCGGTGACAAAATCTGGTGGAAAAAGTTGAGGTTAAATCTTGATTTGTATTATTTAAAATGGTTTTTTAACTACATATTTGGATTGAGCACCCTGAAAAACCCCTGGGACGCTTTGATTGTGCAAAAACTAGCTATAAAACTTGCGATTCCAATAAATTGCTGCCAGATTTTGACCGGAAAAACCCACCGGAAAAGCCTCCAAAAAATTGCATTATAGACAATTGCTATATATTACTATATATTAAAAGTAATTGAGATATATATATATATATATATATATATATATATATATATATAATAGACTGCAATAATTTATACATTCAAAATATTCTCTCTACCATTATTAATTTATACATTCAAAAAATTCTCTCTACCATTAAAAAGGTAACAAACTAAACACTAAATTAATAACTACATACATATTATTCTCTCTACCAGTGAAAAGCAGCAAACTAAACACTAAATTAACAACTACATACATATTGCTTTCTAAAATTATCTTTATTCCCATCAGGTAGAATACACTTTGTCTTATATTGCTTTCTTTCTAAAATTATCAGATTCCCATAAGATAGATTCCCCTAAGATAGAATACACTTTGTCTTCTATTTTAATCAAAAACACATTTGACCTTGCTTTATTACTAACAATATATTTTAATCGTTAACTACTTCCATAAGAAATAAGAAAGTTTTACAACAAAGTTTTACAACAAATATAGTGTATTTGCAACTACAATACACTAATATACCTGATATATAGTATAAAACAATAATATAGTTGATATGTAATATATATAAAAAAATCATTCAACCTTCAATGGCGGATATATATATGTAAACCCCTTATCACAATGGCATATATATATATATATATATATATATATATATATATATATATATATATATATATAAACCCCTTATCACAATACATTGTGCATAATGTAACATGTTCATAAGGTAACACGTTCATGTACTTGCAAATGATGTGTACATTATATGATATTAAATATCAAATACAGCTGAAAAGACCTTGAGCTCAAAGCAGAACTATAGTCAAAAATTTCAACCCACCCCTTATCACAATACATTGTGGATGAGGTAACATGTTCATTTACTTAATGATGTGTACATTATGATATTAAAAATCAAATACAGCTGGAAAGACCTTGACCTCAAAGCAGAACTATAGTCAAAAATTTCAAACCCCCTCCCACGTCGATAGAAATGCTTGGCATAGTGGTGAGCTCCAGTATTGTAGCAATAATGCTACAACTCCTGGGGCTTCCTGTCTCTCATTTTATCAACCCGGTAGTTCGTACAAACTTGGAAGCGACGGTGCTGTATGCACAAGTACTAGCTCTTGTCACAGCTGTCACTTGGTCAGCTGGCACAAGTCCGCTAGGGCTCAAGCCAACTTCTATAGGCTCACAGAAGAAGCTTTATCAATTATGGACGAAAGCTAACTCAACAGAGACTAGTCTAATTGTAGAAGGAAACTGAAAACCAATAAAGCATGGAAACCCTAGGAAACCCTAATTTGACTGGCTAGGCCCTAACTATGCAAAACTGTGAATGGAACAGCTACCAATAATGCCATTACTTGCAGTGAACTGAAATACATGCATCTAAGCTACTTGCATCTGAAAAATCATGTTTTTGTACTTTTTCATTAAGTGGTTGGACGTATTGTGAGGATGATTTTAATTAGGGTTTGGTTGTGTAGGAGCGGTTGGAATGGAAGGAAAGCATGGACAAGGTCAGAATGGCTATGGGAGGTCCCAAGAGATCCTTAGCATCAGTCCTCAGAGGTTCCTCACGTTCAGAGGCTCAACAACCGAGTGAGGGGCCTCCTACAGGATGTCTGCAGGGGATTCTACAGGAAACTCAGGGGTTTCTACAGGAAGGCTGTGCAATTCTACAAGATGATTGGACATGGAGGTTTTGGGAGATGATGAAGTGTTGGAGTGGTGTGGGAGGATAAGTGAGATGGAGATGGACCTGGTGATGGCTCAGGAGTAGGAAAATCAGACGGAGGAAGAGTGTATGCAATGGTTTGATGATTGGAAGGATGGGATCAACGAAAGTTGAAGGAGATGGAGCTATGTGGGAAATGAGAGAGTTGGAGGGTGAATGAGTAAGACAAAGTTTAAATAGAACTTGAGGATAGATCAAGAAGAAGAAGAAGAAAATGGATGGAGAAGGAGCAGCGTAAATGAAACAAATGACTTATGCATCAAAACGAGAAATTCATTAACCTATGATAATTGTGCCATGAAACCTATGAACAGAAATGGAAAACAAGAAATGAAACCTATGCGTGGGAGTGAAGTATGGTTCAATGTCAAAAATGCATGAATGGATCTTCAATGAAAACGTTTATGTTGCAGCTTGCATGGAGATGAGAAGAACTGCTTTTCTTTTTGGTGGTTGGTCATGGACTGCACCCCAATCCCTAACAGAGAGATGGCAGTGAGCCTTTACAACCTTTTTGCTGGAGCTCCAAGAGATTATATCTATCCTCCTATCAAACTTAAGCAACTGAAAGCAAATCACCATAAACTAGTCCTATCTATGCTCATGAAAACGACTAAATTATCAAACGGTGAATTCGAATTGTATGTGGAAGTAAACAAACTCAAAGTGCTGGAACGAAATGCAAACACATTACAACACTGAGGAGATCTATTGCTCTCAGTTTGGGCCCTAACCTGAGAGCTATAGCTCCTTGAGAAAACTCAGAACTAGATCAAAATCTTCCTTCTTTATTCATAATCTGATGTCATGCCAAATTGGCTTACAAAAAGGAACAAAAACTGAGCTCTAGCTCGTACTTTCCAATTACAAGAATAATGCCAAGGTTCAAAAAGCTTCTCTACAAGGCTACGGCCTCAGTATTTATGCAAAAACGTTTATCCAACAGGTGTCCTTGATTTTAGGAGCTCGACTGTCCAACTAGAGTTTAACTGCTGATCCTGTAGGACAGTCATAACTACTGTTCCTGTAGAACAGTTATAACTGTTGTTCCTGTAGAACAGCTGGCTGCTTCTAAGCTCGGAGGGGAGATGGATTGGAGCTCGAAGTTCTTGGTGGGAATCACGAGGAATGTCCCCAAGACCGTGGACATCCTCTCCTCAAAACCAGCAGTGCCACCTCATTGTCTCCTTGTCTCCTTTTTCGTTGTCTTTTTCTCTCTTTTAATGCCAAAAACCTGAAAGCATCATGCATTAGTCACGTAGATAAAATGTCTACCCTTCTTCCTACAAACAACACGAATAAACTAAGAAATGCATGCATAAGCAGTAAAAAGTGAATGGTTTGATCAAAGCAAGTAGGCCAAATGAGCCCAAATTATACCAAAAATTGGGGCTCATCGTCACCCCCCAGCTAAACTATTTGCTCATCCTTGAGCAACTTAGTCCAAGTCCTCATATTTCATTGCTTTCACTGCTTCTCCTGCATCCCAAGGCTCTGTGGTAGTGTCCTCTCTGTAGATGTGAAACCCTGCTTTTCTGTTTACCTCTTCCCATTGTTGACTGTCATCTTCCTTTGTATTTCCTTCAGTCAATCCTAGCAATAGTGGTGGGCTGAGGTTAAGGCCAATCCAGCTGGCCTGGAGGCTTTGTATGGACTTCTTGTAAAGGTCAACCCTTGCCAAAGATTCTCTCATCCGGATGGGGGTATGGTATTCTCAGATTTTCAAGCTGTGGGCCATGGTATTCCATCTGCGTGCACAAGCCTGGGCAGCACTTTCTCCCAACAACCTTTCCATGTCTTCAAAGTGAGCTATGGCCTGGGCTTGTAGGTCCATAAACCTCAAGGAAGCTGTGAGATCCGTAGCCAACTGTTGGTGGGTTGAGATGAGTGCCACCGGGTCCTCTAGTTCCAGCCTAATGAACAGTAGTTCGCTCACCTCTCGGTTCATGACCGATTTTGCTTCAGCTGCTCTTTGATCTTCATGGTTTAACCATGAGGTGAGGGCCATCAATTGCATATCACCCAAGGCAATGTTGGGATCCCATGAGACTTCATTAGGCAAATCCAAGTTGTGGAGGTAAAACTCTGCCAATTTGGCTTTGTCTTTTGCCGAACTAGTAGTGCATAATTCAGAAAATTGTTGTGGGTTTTGGATGTGTGCAATACCTCTTTGGGCCAAGGTGTTTATTTGGAACTGAAGCCATTGATCCTTTAAAAACAATCCATAGGATTTTGCGGGCGTTCTGCACTGAATTGCTTCCATGGCCCAACTGGCCATGCAGGCCAATTGTGTTTCCTTTTGTTGCAGCTGTTCCTTTAAGGCTTGCACTTCAATTCTTGTCTGTTGTTCTGCTTCCTATAGAAGTGTCATTGGCTCTTCAAGATTGGTGGTCAGCTCCTTTTTGCCTTCTTGTTCATTTGTGATGTCCTTGGAGGATGTTCCTGCACCTGCCTTTAGTTCTTGTAGCTGCAAACGTAACTTCTGATTTTCTTCCTGTAGAAGTGCTTGTTGGCAACTAGCCACATGTTTAGCCATGGTGAACTCACTCCTGACCTCCCTGAGTTGATCCTGTAGAGGGCCTATGTCCCCACCCCCTTTGATTTGGCGATTTGCATCCATGTGTGGGAGCAGACTCTTTCTTTCTCTAATTCAAAGAATAGAGGTACAGTAAATTTTGTGGTATGATCTTGCTCGCCTCTAAAAAGGTGTAATATGAATTCAGATTGGGCAAAGGGCTAGGTTCTGGTATATGTTCCCTTGCTGTTTCTTCAGGCGGTTCTGCCTCATCCTCCCTTGGTGATGAGGGCCCTTCTCCTTCCCTCTTTTCTGTCTCCTGTAGCCGGGCCAGAGTATCCTGTAGAACGTTTTCAGCTTCCTATAGCTGAGTTTGTTCTAACTTCTCTTGCCATGTATTTTTCTTTGGACTCCCCTTCTCGTAGGTAACTGTGATCTTGGAGGGTGATTTTTCCTTGGGAGAAGCAGGTGCATCTTCGATGACAATTGGGCTGCTGGATTGAGGTGGTGGCTTGCCCGTTTTTATCCTAACGCTTGTCCGAGCTTTAAAGTACAGAGGGGTCTCCCTCTTCCTCTTGTCTTTTTGCTTAGGTGGCGTGCTGAGGCCAGCTAATACCGCTGCTGCTTCCAGTGCCAGAATATCCACCTTCTTCTCTTTGGGTTTTACCTTTTTGGGACTTCCTGTAGAAGGTTGTTTTTGCAATTTCGGGCTTCCTGTAGAAGCCTGTTTCTGCAATTCTGGGCTTCCTGTAGAAGCCTTGGTCTTTGCTTTTGGGCTTCCTGTAGAAGCCTGCTCCTTACTGATCTTCGGGCTTCCTGTAGAAGCCTTTTTCTTTGTTTTTGGGCTTCCTGTAGAAGCCTGTTTTTCAATGATTTTTGGGCTTCCTGTAGAAGCCTGAGTTTGTGTTTTCGGGCTTCTTGTAGAAGCCTGTTTTTGCTTCCCTGTAGACACAGGTGTCTCCACTTCCGCTTGCTTGCCTGCTTGAGCTTTGCTTTTTGCTTTGGGTGTAGGTGCTGTTGAGGTACTTGGGCTGACGTGGGCCACCTCTGCTTTGTCCATTCTGCTCTTCATCCTCTTTTCCCTTGCTGACGGGATAGGTGTGCCACCTTTTTCTTGGCCCTTCTTTTCCTCATGCTTCTTCCTTTGTCCTTCGGCCACTGCTTCGTGTTCCTCACTGCTAGAGGAGCCCGTTTCTTCGATCAACATTTTAATATCCCCGTCTTTGGTCAAATTGCGGAAGGATTCCCATGAGAGGGGGACCTTATCTGAGTGAAATGCATCATCTACAAGCAGCTTAATTAACCCATGGTGGGCTATCTGATCAGGGATGCCCTCTCTTAGCTTTGTAGCACACTCCATTAGGGACTGCAGGAGATAATAAGGGATGCTCAGTTTTTGCTCTACAGGAAGGTCAATTCGGTGCCTCAACTCAGTGAGTAGCCGAAAGTGATATGCATACACGATGCTGAACCGACCTTCACAAGTAATATATTTCATTATTTGCAAACTGACTTCATTCCAAGGTGGTGATAGACTCGATCTTCTCACCCTGTTTTTATCCTCCGAGAATTCTTCCTCAGGTGGGAAGAATTCCTTCTTTGCCTGCTGACTCAGCTTCCTCTCCTCTTTGTCCCACGGCAGACCCATAAGAAGTTCTGTGATCCGACTGATATGTTCTGGGGTGAGTTTGAGGCTTAGACCTCTGAAGTTTACTGTGGCCAGTGTCTGGGATTTAGGCGTCAGAGCCTGCAAGAATTCCTCGGCTACTTCATCATCGTAACCCTGCATCTTATCACAAAAAGGCATCCACTGTGCTCTGGTGAAGAGCTCTACCACTGTCAGGTTTCTCCTTAGTGTATTTGAATCAGTGGGCTCTCGTCTTATAAACCCACCCGACATGATAAACAAGGTCGTTTTAACTAAAGGTGGCAGATGCAAAAGAGGTTTGGTCTATGAAGACAGAGCATGCACATACAAAATTTCAACACAGACTACTTATACCAACATCCTGTAGAACAGTAGCAACGGCACAACAAACACAATTCCACCAATATCTTTATAAACCGACCGTGGACGATGGTCTTGCCTCTTCTAATAATCAGTTACATTAAGAGTTCAGGGTTACCTCCTTAATTGGCCACCTTTCTTTGCGAGGCACCCGCTTTCCTGTAGATGACTGCGTTCCTATAGACTGCGTTCCTGTAGAACTGCGCTCCTGTAGAACCACGTTCCTGTAGAACTGCGTTCCTGTATAAGCCACGCGCAATTCTCGGGGAGGACTGTAGTTGGCCGCGCTCGCGGTGTGCTTGACCAGCGTTCTGGTAGCCAACAACTCGGCGTATCAAAATGTAGAGGAGATCAGAATAGCTAGCCGAGTTGAAGTGTTGGATGATAAATGCGTGCGCATGATTTAGCCGATTGGATTTTGAACTGGCGCAATCTGTGGCGCGGGGATGAGCTGTCCTCGCCGGACCGTTGGGCGACGTCATCCATCCTCCGCCTGCGTATTCACTTGTTGCTGCATTCATTCCCACAGATTTGCCGCTGCCTTTCCTGTTAAACTCATGCTTCTGACGAGAGTGCTCCCACGTGCATGCCGTTTATTCTCCTTGTCGTGGCCGCCACCCAAACATCCAATTACACTTTAACTAGCCGACGTGGCCAGTCGACTGGCCATACGGCCGCTCAACCATTCAATTTTACGCTTTGCAAACAATTTCGAAGTTAGATTCATGCGATTTGATGGAAGGAAGGGTGGAGACACTTACCTGCGCGCTTGCACACGATTTTTCCAGTTCTCGGACGATGGTGAGCGGATCTACCTGCTGCGTGCGACTTACACAGACCCGGAAGCTCATGGTTACAGGATGCCAACGCTGGAGTGGATGGATTTGCTTGCATGCGCCCGTGTTTCATCTCGGATGGCGGTGCTTTGGATGGTATCCACTCGAGCAGGTTGAACTGTTACAGGATCCCCGCGAGGGATCTCGTAACAGTCCTTTCTCCTTGGGTGCATGCTGCACGATGGCGGTTCTGGCTTCTCGATCACGATCCCGGAGCTCTTGATGCATGTGGTATGAGATCCCATCATTTGTTAATCTTTGGAAATGGCTTTCCCGCGAGAACTCATCGATTGCCTTTGTTTGTGCAGGGACTTGGCCGCATGTCGACACGGGTGGTGGAGCATGGTGACAGCAACGTGCAAGGATGCTAACAGAGGCTTGCATGCTGCCAAACCAAGCCATGGTCGCGAAATCTCCTTTTAAGATGAATTCTGGCTGCCCAAAACTCCTACAGGAAGTTTCCTGTAGAAACAGAGCTTCCTGTAGAAAGTTCAGCCTTCCTGTAGAAAGTCTGCACTTTCCTGTAGAAAATCCGTGCCTTCCTGTAGAAAGACTGCGCCTTCCTGTAGAAAGACTGCGCCTTCCTGTAGAAAGACAGCAGCTTCCTGTAGAAGATTCAAACCATGATAAAATTGCACATACCTTAAAAAACATGGGTGCTCTTGGAGGAGGTACTGATGAGGTTCCTTGACAGCATGATAAGGACCCTTGGCTGTGAGTTGAAGGGCTTCTTCTTCTCCATAGAGCATCTGCAACCTGCACTTTTTTTTTACCATATTTTGCTTATTGTTTTTTTTTTTTTTGAAAGATAACAGGGGCGCCTCAAGGAGGTTTTCACCCGTGCCATCTGCCCTGAGCGCCTCAGAGAGGTTTTCACTCAAGGATCTTTTTCAACCTTTCCTCTTTTTTTTTGAAAAGCAATAGGAGCGCCTCAATGAGGTTTTCACCCCTACTACCTGCCTTGGGTGCCTCAGAGAGGTTTTCACCCAAGGATCTTTATTTTTTTTTTTTTTTATTTTTTTTTTTTTTCTTTTTTTTTTTTTTTCAGATCTTTTTTCAGGGTGTGCCAGAGGCAGAGGCAGAACCCTTCTCTATGACCAATACAGATTTCTCCATAGTTTTGATAAACTCTTGTCTTGAGAGAGGTCTCCTGTAGATCTTCAATCGATGCCCATTGACAAGCATGGGAATGGCTTCCTCATCAATGGTTCGAATGAGGACAGATCCATTGTCATGGCACTTCTCCACTGCATATGGTCCTAGCCATCTGGTTCTCAACTTCCCCTTGAAATCTTTGTATCTGGAATCATACAACAAAGCCCAATCTCCCGGCTGAAATTGCTTGTCATGGAGATGTTGGTCATGCCACACCTTCCTCTGAAGTTGAACCACTTCTGAGTGAAGGAGGGCCTGCATGCGGTGCTCATCCAGGCCATTCAGCTGCAGCCGCCTTTCTTGTTGTGCATGGCTGAGATCTAGGTCCAGCTGAGCTGCCATCCTCAAGGTGTTGTGTTCAAACTCAATGGAAAGCAAAGCTTTCTTCCCATAGACCAGCTCATATGGTGTGAAACCGGTGGTGGTCTTCCAAGTGGTGTTGTAGGCCCATGTGGCTTCTACCAGGCGATCTGCCCAGTCCTTTCTGCTGCTGCTCACCACTTTAGTCAAGATCCCTTCTAGTGCTCTATTGGTGACTTCCACCTGCCCATTTGCTTGAGGGTGATAAGTGGTGGAAGTCCTGTTCTTGATCTTGTGATGAGCTAGGAGATCTTCAACCAGGTTGGAGGTGAACTGGCTCCCTTGATCTGTGACCAGATCTCTTGGATAGCCAAACTTATAGAAGATGTTCTCTCTTAGGAACTCGGCCACCTTTTCTTCTGTTGCTGCTTTGATTGCTTTGGTCTCTGCCCACTTTGTCAAATAGTCAGTACACACAAGGATGTAAGTCCTTTGCCTCGAAGAGGGGTTGATTGGGCCCACAAAGTCCATGCCCCACTTCTCAAATGGCTCAAGAGTCACTTGAGGTTGGAGAGGCATCTCATCCCTTTGGGTCGGTTTCCCCATTCTTTGGCATTGGTCACACTGACTGACATATCTTCTGACATCTTGATGAAGTGTGGGCCAATAGTATCCTGCCTGCAGGATCTTGAAGGCAATTCTCTTTGCTGCAAAATGCCCTCCACAAGGCCCATCATGACAAGTGAGGAGGATATCAAAGACTTCCTCCTCCCTTACACAACGCCTTAAGATCTGATCGGGGCCAAGCTTGAACAGATTTCCCCCGATCCAAGTGAATGAGGCACTTTTTCTGATGATTCTGCTCTTCTCTCTGGAAGATAGGTGTGGAGGGAACTGTGCTGAAACAAGATAGTTTGCTATATCAGCAAACCATGGAGAGAGTACTGAAATAGCAAACAGATGTTCATCAGGCATCTGATCGTCCACTGTTCCATCCTCATCTGCAGACAAATCCAATCTAGATAAAAAGTCAGCAACAACATTTTCTCTACCTGGTTTATCAACAATAGTTAGATCAAACTGCTGCAATAAAAGTAACCATCTAATAATACGAGCATTCACATCTGGTTTATTCATCAAATATCTAATAGCAGCATGGTCAGTATGTACAAAGGTCTGGTAACCAGTAATATAATGTCGGAACTTGTTCAATGCATGGACCACAGCCAAGAATTCTTTCTCGGTTACAGTGTAATTCAGCTCAGCTTTGGACAAGTTTTTGCTAACAAAGTAAATGGTATATGGAAGTTTCTGCTCAACTTGTCCTAAAGCTGCACCTATGGCTTTGTTCGAGGCATCAGTGTGGATGTGGAAAGGTAGGGCCCAGTTTGGACCTCTCAGGATTGGAGCTGACACCAACTTGTCCTTTAATTCATTTAAAGCCCTCTGACAATCATCAGTCCATTTAAACTCCACATCTTTTGCCAACAGACCAAACAATGGCGAGGCTAGCTTGCTAAAATCTTTAATGAATCTCCGGTAGTATCCTGCTAATCCCAAGAAACTCCGGACATCCCTTACCTTTTGAGGAGGTGGAACCCTCTTGATGAGAGCAATTTTGTTAGGATCCACCTGCAATCCTTGGGAAGAAATGATATGGCCTAGCATGGTCCCCTCAGTCATTAGGAATTCACATTTTTCAGGACTAAGGGACAAGTTCATCTCAGTGGATTTGGTTAGGACTTTCCCCAGGTTGAACAATGCTTCCTGGAAGTTGGCCCCATAAGGAGTAAAGTCATCCATGTATATTTCCACTGCATCATGGACCAGCTCCGAGAAGATTCTCAAGACAGCTCTCTGAAAGGTAGCAGGAGCATTGCATAGCCCAAAGGGAAGGACTCGATAGGCAAAGGTACCCCAAGGACAAGTGAAGGTGGTCTTATCTTGGTCTTCTGGGCTGATTTGGATTTGATTGTACCTGCTAAAACCATCCAGGAAAGAGAAGAACTTATTTCCTACCAGTCCATCCAACACTTGATCTATGAAAGGTAGAGGGAAATGGTCCTTCTTGGTAGCTTTGTTCAGTTCTCGGTAGTCCACACAAATTCTCCATTTCCAATTTTTCTTGGGAACCAACACTAGAGGGGACACCCATTCACTATCTGAGATGGGGTAGATGAATCCGGCATCCAACAGTTTCTGCAATTCTTCCTTGACAATGTCTTTAAGGGCTGGATTCATTCTCCTCTGAGGTTGCCTAACCGGTTTACAATCCTCTTTGATGTATATATGATGGGTACAGACCGAGGGATGGACTCCTTTCATTTCCTTATAGCTCCAAGCAAAAGCATCTAGGTGGTTGGCCAACAGACTACACAGCTCCTTTTCCTGGGAAGGAGATAGGGAGGAGCTGATCTTCAATGCTTTCTCAGGGCCGAACTCCACATTCTTGACTCTGGGAGTAACAGGGTTGGTTGTACAAATATCCACTAAGGTGCTAGCTTGGGCATTCTCCACCAATTCTTCTAAGGCTAGTGCACTGGAAGGTGGATTCTGGATCAAGGTCTCGATCAAGTTATCCTCGGTTGGGGGGTCTTTTCTAGTGGTATCTAAGGTGCACAGAGGTGCTGAGTACACCTCGTCTTCTTCTCCTTCTTCCAACCAAAGTGGTAAATCATGCTCTAAAGAAGGTTGGGCAGGAGGGTATAGGACTATCTTCTTGGACATGGGACCATTTTTGATGGTCATGTTTCCTGCCCGACAACTTATGTAAGCATCTGCAGTACCTAACCAAGGCCTTCCCAAAATGAGAGGATATCCAGTAAGCTTGGCCTTTGGTTGCAGAACCAGGAAGTCTGCAGGGTATTCCCAAGAATCAATGGAGACCATGACATCCTCCACAATCCCTTCGGGAGTCACGATGGAGCGATCTGCTAATTGCAGTACTGTCGAGGTCTTCCTCAAGGAACCCTGAAGATTGAGTTTAAGCATGGTATCCCTGGTCATCACATTGATGGCCGCCCCCAGATCAATCAAGGTGTGGGGGATAATGGTGCCATTGATGTGAACATCTACTACAGGACTTCCAGGATCTAGGTACTTTGGGCAGATGACTTTTCCTAGCATAAGGTCAGACAGTTGTCCTATGACATTGATAGTTGAGGCATCTTTCTTCCGTCTGCCTGGGTGTTTGAAACGCTTCTCCTTAACCAGCTTGTTATATATTGGCACATCCTTGATGGCTTGGAGAAGTGGGATTTTTACACAGAACTGCTTGAGCTCACCCAAAAGCTCATCTTCTTCTGGGTTAGGTTGTGTGATGGCTGTTAATCTCTCAAGAAAGGGTGGAATAGCCTTTCGTTCACTTTCCTGTTTATCTTCCTCATCCTCTGGGGGAGGAGGTTGGCGATCTGGTAGAGTCTTTCCAGATCGAAGGTTGATCTCCTGGATCTCCACAACATAGGTAGGGCATGAGGTTTCCCCAGTGTATACCTGCTGGGCCTGTCTATTGTTGGGGTTCGGGTTCGGTTGAGCAGGCATTTGAGGTTGCCTTGGAGGAGCAGGAGGTAATGGTTGAGGTTGAACTGGTGGTGGAGGCAAAATGGCAGGAGGAGCGTTGTATTGGGGCCTCCACCTCGACTGAGGTGCATTCCATTGAGGCTGTGGCTGGGTATGTGAGTGATATGGATGAGAAGTAGGTTGAGTGGGGTACTGAGGTGGATAAGACCATGGAGGAGGCATGGACCATGAAGGATGAGCAGGGGGACCCCAGGAAGGCATAGGAGTTGACTGGTTGGGGTTGTAATAAGCTTGAGATGCCCCTTGCATCCCCTGCTGATAAGGTCTAGATCCTTGTGGCCTCCTTTGGTTGAGGTAATAGAGAGGCTCTATGGGAGCTTCGGTCCCTTGGTACATGGCTTTAAACCCAGGTAAGGTTGGACACTGATTTGTGGGATGGTCCTCCTCACAAACGAAACACACTTCAACCGAATGCAATGGACATTTGTTCTTAGGGTGCCTCCTTGTGCACCTAGGACAGAAGACAGCCAAGGCTCTCTCAGCCTCTTCTTTCTTTTGCTGAATCCTGAATGTATCAAGCTGCATGGCAATGGTTTGTCTCACCTCACTCTTAAGATCTTCTAATTGGTTTGCAAGATCATGTTTGGAGAAAGGGACACTAGTTGAGAGGTGGTTTCCTCTACCTCGTTTCCGAGCTGCCCTGGAGTGGTTTCTAAACACAGTCTTGATGTCCTCATAAGGCAGTTGGTAAATGTCCCCCCCAGCTAACATGTGAAGGGTATCTAAGAGGTCTTTAAGGACTCCTCGGAGTAGGACCAACTTGAGGGATTCTGGCCAAGTGTGCACCTGGCCCGCTTATAGCTTAGTTGGAACCTCTCCTCATAATCCTCTAAGGACTCATCATTTCCCATGGACATCCGAAAGATTTCCCCCTTTGTTTCCTTGGACCTACAGTAATCCCGGTACTTTGTGTTGAAAGCTTGCTGCATCTGAGCCCAAGTAGTGATACTATTCCCAGGCAAACCCATGAACCAGCGTAGTGCTGCATCCTTGAGAGTAGAAGGGAAAAGTTTCAACTTTTGCTCATCTTCAGTATAGTCATAGGTTCTACAAAGGACAGCAAACTCAAACAGGAAGGTATCTGGATCTTCAGTGGTCAACCCATGGAAGTGAGGTAAGGCGGAGGGGCTAATGTTTTTCATTTTCATCTCTCCATTGGTCTCTCGGATGGGGAAGGCACCTTCTATTCTCTCATCTTCTCTTCTATTATCAGCCATAGCTTCAAATGGAGTAGTCTCTAACTCTTCTTCTACTATAGGATCTTTGGATATCTCAGGATGTTCACCTATAGGTTCTTTTGGGTCACTGTCACCAAAGAGGAGAGAAGGGTGACTCAGTGATGTGGTGGGGGTTTTTGGTAGGAATTTTCCTGATCTATCTCGGTTCCCACGAGGCATGTAATGGAAAGGACTTTCTTTTTCTCTTTGATTTCTTTTGCTTTTCTTTTCTTTTGGTACCTGCAAAACTGAGACAGATTGATCTACAACTATTTATGAATGATGCAAAATTAACTGAAAGCAGGAAAGAACTAATCTACTTTGCTCAAATGAAATTGCAGAAAGGAAATGCTAGTCTACACTTGCAGAAAGGAAATGCTAATCTATGAAAGCAGGAAATGCTAATCTATGGAAGCAGGAAATGCTAAACTATGAAAGCATGAAATGCTATTCTATGAAAGCAGGAAAAGTCTATGCTAGTTTTGCAAAATGGAAATGAAGTAAACTACTTAGCAGAAGGTAAGAGTAAGAAAGTAGAAGAAAAGCAACAATTGCTAATACTCTGACGCTTCCCCGACAACGGCGCCAAAAAGATGGTGAGCTCCAGTATTGTAGCAATAATGCTACAACTCCTGGGGCTTCCTGTCTCTCATTTTATCAACCCGGTAGTTCGTACAAACTTGGAAGCGACGGTGCTGTATGCACAAGTACTAGCTCTTGTCACAGCTGTCACTTGGTCAGCTGGCACAAGTCCGCTAGGGCTCAAGCCAACTTCTATAGGCTCACAGAAGAAGCTTTATCAATGATGGACGAAAGCTAACTCAACGGAGACTAGTCTAATTGTAGAAGGAAACTGAAAACCAATAAAGCATGGAAACCCTAGGAAACCCTAATTTGACTAGCTAGGCCCTAACTATGCAAAACTGTGAATGGAACAGCTACCAATAATGCCATTACTTGCAGTGAACTGAAATACATGCATCTAAGCTACTTGCATCTGAAAAATCATGTTTTTGTACTTTTTCATTAAGTGGTTGGACTTATTGTGAGGATGCTTTTAATTAGGGTTTGGTTGTGTAGGAGCGGTTGGAATGGAAGGAAAGCATGGACAAGGTCAGAATGGCTATGGGAGGTCCCAAGAGATCCTTAGCATCAGTCCTCAGAGGTTCCTCAGGTTCAGAGGCTCAGCAACCGAGTGAGGGGCCTCCTACAGGATGTCTGCAGCGGATTCTATAGGAAACTCAGGGGTTTCTACAGGAAGGTTGTGCAATTCTACAGGATGATTGGCCGTGGAGGTTTTGGGAGATGATGAAGTGTTGGAGTCGTGTGGGAGGATAAGTGAGATGGAGATGGACCTGGTGATGGCTCAGGAGTAGGAAAATCAGACGGAGGAAGAGTGTATGCAATGGTTTGATGATTGGAAGGATGGGATCAACGAAAGTTGAAGGAGATGGAGCTATGTGGGAAATGAGAGAGTTGGAGGGTGAATGAGTAAGACAAAGGTTAAATATAACTTGAGGATAGATCAAGAAGAAGAAGAAGAAAATGGATGGAGAAGGAGCAGCGTAAATGAAACAAATGACTTATGCATCAAAACGAGAAATTCATTAACCTATGATAATTGTGCCATGAAACCTATGAACAGAAATGGAAAACAAGAAATGAAACCTATGCGTGGGAGTGAAGTATGGTTCGATGTAAAAAATGCATGAATGGATCTTCAATGAAAACGTTTATGTTGTAGCTTGCATGGAGATGAGAAGAACTGCTTTTCTTTTTGGTGGTTGGTCATGGACTGCACCCCAATCCCTAACAGAGAGATGGCAGTGAGCCTTTACAACCTTTTTGCTGGAGCTCCAAGAGATTATATCTATCCTCCTATCAAGCTTAAGCAACTGAAAGCAAATCACCATAAACTAGTCCTATCTATGCTCATGAAAACGACTAAATTATCAAACTGTGAATTCGAATTGTATGTGGAAGTAAACAAACTCAAAGTGCTGGAACGAAATGCAAACACATTACAACACTGAGGAGATCTATTGCTCTCAGGTTGGGCCCTAACCTGAGAGCTATAGCTCCTTGAGAAAACTCAGAACTAGATCAAAATCTGCCTTCTTTATTCATAATCTGATGTCATGCCAAATTGGCTTACAAAAAGGAACAAAAACTGAGCTCTAGCTCGTACTTTCCAATTACAAGAATAATGCCAAGGTTCAAAAAGCTTCTCTACAAGGCTACGGCCTCAGTATTTATGCAAAAACGATTATCCAACAGGTGTCCTTGATTTTAGGAGCTCGGCTGTCCAACTAGAGTTTAACTGCTGATCCTGTAGGACAGTCATAACTACTGTTCCTGTAGAACAGTTATAACTGCTGTTCCTGTAGAACAGCTGGCTGCTTCTAAGCTCGGAGGGGAGATGGATTGGAGCTCGGAGTTCTTGGTGGGAATCACGAGGAATGTCCCCAAGACCGTGGACATCCTCTCCTCAAAACCAGCAGTGCCACCTCATTGTCTCCTTATCTCCTTTTTCATTGTCTTTTTCTCCCTTTTAATGCCAAAAACCTGAAAGCATCATGCATTAGTCACGTAGATAAAATGTCTACCCTTCTTCCTACAAACAACACGAATAAACTAAGAAATGCATGCATAAGCAGTAAAAAGTGAATGGTTTGATCAAAGCAAGTAGGCCAAATGAGCCCAAATTATACCAAAAATTGGGGCTCATCACATAGCATAATCTAGTGCTGGTGGTAACCAACGACATCTTGCCATCTTACCCCCAAAACATGTGTCTAATAGCATTTCAATCTTGTAAAATACACTTGAAATGTTGTTATACATATTTTACCACTTTCAGTCTAGTGCAAATAACCATATAAGTGAAATTAGCCGATGGTATCAGCACCTAAGGATCATTCCCTGCAGCTTGAGGATAAGAAGATGATCCACTGTCAAGAACAGTGCTGCTTTGATCTGCGTATGCTACACTCCTTTTCAAGAGTGTTGATTGTAACATAAAATGTTGATGGTACCGAACAATATGGCACTATTATTATCAATGATTTTAGCTCTTCCACTTGCTGAAGATTGAGTTGATTGTAAACACAAAAGGCTGATGTTGCAAGATATGGCACTATTCTTATCAGTGATTTTAGCTCTTCCACTTGCTGAGGATTGCAGTCTCTATGGATTGCCCACAGATCCGTCTTTGTTAAAGGGTTTTTTATAGAAGCCTTGCTCAGAAACCTGATATTTAACTGCCAAATATCCATCAATTAAACAAGTAAATTATATCCTGCATAACAAAGATTACTGTTCTAGTATATTTTAAGAAATTCAATGAGGATTCAATGGAATGCACATCATTTTAAAAAGAAAATAGAATGCTCATCACCTAAAGGAAAATTCATTACTGAAGAACATGTCGGATAGGTATTTATATACCTTTGCTTGAAAATCATCCACATCCACACCAAACTCAAATAAAAGGTCTTTTTATCAGATTGCAAGTTGTTTTCTGTAAGTGCAACAATGGGTGTCTTGACTCCCATTGATCTCAGTTGGCATAATAATATAGTTGTTTAATAATATAGTTGTTATGTAATATATAAAAAAAATCATTCAACATTCAGTGGCCGATATATATGTAAATCCCTTATCACACGAGGTAACATGTTCATTTACTTGCAAATGATGTGTACATTATATAATATTAAATATCAAATACAGCTGAAAAGACCTTGACCTCAAAGCAGAACTATATAATATTAAATATCAAATACAGCTGAAAAGACCTTGACCTCAAAGCAGAACTATAGACAAAAATTTCAACCCCCTCCCACATTAATAGAGATTTTTGGCATACCATAATCTAGTGTTGGTGGTAACCAAGGGCATCTTGCCATCTTACCCCTAAAACATGTGTCCAATAGCATTTCAATCTTGTAAAATAGACTTGAAATGCTGTTATACATTTTTTACCACTTCCAATCTAGCGCAAAGAACCATACAAGTGAAATTAGCCGATGATATCAGCACCATGTACTTGGTTTTCCATAATCTCTAAGGATCATTCCTTGCAGCTTGAGGATAAGCGATCTAAAAAGGATGATCCACTGTCAAGAACAATGTTGCTTTGATACGCATATGCTACACTCTTCTTCAAGAGTGTTGATTGTAAACATAAAAAGTTGATGGTGCCCAACAATATGGTATACTTCTTATCAACGATTTTAGCTCTTTCATTGGTTGAGGATTGAGTTGATTATAAACCTAGGTTGCACGAAACAGAGAAACGGGTACGAGTTTCGGAAACGGGAAGCGACACGAAATGCGACCTCCCCAAATTTTGGAAACGGGGAAACACGAATATATATGTATATTGAAAATATTTAAATATATATATGTGTGTGTGCAATCATAAAGCATAAATGATACATTATAATTTATTACACTTAAACATTAAGATTTAATTTACATCACAATTACTCATGAATGATCACATAATGAAAATAAAAATATCAGAATATCCAAAAGCAACCTTTATTATATATCCAAATCTCAAACCCAGTGATGCAGGAGTATCTGGTTAACATGGCGAAGACAGAAAGCAGGTTGATGTGGTTTCTAAGAAGGACAGAGAACGCGGCTCACTGAACGGACAGCGTGTCTGTCTTTATTTTTATTTATTGTTTTTATTTTACTTTTCTGTTAAAATGCCAAGAATAATGTAATGAGCTCTAATTAGGAACAATAGTAATTAGTTAGAATCATTCGTTACCGAACAGTTATATTATTATTGTAAGTACAAGCAAAGGAAAACATGCTAGTTAAGGATAAGTTTCAAATACGAAATAATTATTGTAACTGACAACAAAAACAACTAACAGCAGTTATCCAACTGTTTGAGAACAATGATACAAAAGGAGGGAAAATAAGCCCAATAGGGGTGGGCCAGTGAAGAAGGGAATTAGCAGAAGGAAATACATTCATTATTTTAGTGCACATAAAATTCCACGAGTGTCCTAAAATATTGTAAAAAAAAATTCAATGCTGTGCGTTCTTTTGTTTTCCTTTATGGTATAAAAACATTGTTAAAAGTTTCACTACAGACTCTGAACCAGAACAGAAGCCCAATAATCAAACGAAGAGCCACAACGACCAACACAGGTCGCGCGTACATAACGTTCAGGCGTATACACATTTAACAGGTATGAAAACAAAACCATACGAGCGGGTTCCAAATTTATTTCCATATAAAATTCACAAGATAGAACATAGTCATTAAAAGTCTGTCTCAGCATTCACATTCTCTGTTCAAAATAACTAAAAAACTAACCGAGTTCGCAAACATGGGAACTGACACAGTTGTAAACAAAAGCCCTCAATAAAGAGTTCGAGCCCATCTCCTGAGGTTTCCACAAAACCTAGCATCTAAGAAACCAACAACAGATAACGACATTGAGCCAACGAAAACCAAGCAGACCATACAAGAACCCAAACAAGCACAGTTAAAACAACAAGGCGAATCTACCCGTATACTGTCCAGGGCGGTCGGGAGTCGAAGTGTTCGGACCAACGAATAGCTCCACCTGCATAAGGGCAAACGCAAGAAGGGCCAGTCACCAACCACAACAAATGAAAACAAGAACGGAGAATTGGGAAGAAGCTAATGAGGAAGTTTAATAAGGGCCATTACCTGATAGGCGAGCCATAGCTGTAAATTCCGCACCCGGATGAGCCCCTGCTCATAGAGGAGCCAGGCCATTAGTCTCAAAACAAATAGCAGAAATAAAATCTAGCAGGGAACGAAAGCTTACCGGTTAAGTTGGCAGAGGGACGAGTAAAGCATGCCACATGACCTGTCGAAATGGGAAGCCGACGAACCCGCGCTGAAGTAGATGTCCTCATTAACCTTACAGCTCTCGAAAAGATATAAAACCTTGTGAGATACGAGCAGATAGTGACCAGAATACACAGAGGCGAATATCAAAGGTGGATATACACTACAACGACAGCGAAAACACATGCAAACAGAACCGTAGTTCAAACCTTACCAGTGCTTCACCAAGCAATCGATAGCATACAGGCCAAGACTTGGAACAACAGAGACCACGACCGCAACCAAACGCGCACCACACCGTCGACCGGGCAGGCAGAGTTCATACATTTCACCATAGAAATTACAGTAGTTACAAAGAATCGCCAGGAGCTCACAGAGCTAAAGATCAGCGTAACAATGACCACCAAAGGAGCGCGAACGGAATCAAACCCAAACCGAGGCGGGTTTCCAAAATCCCGAGGAGGGACAGTTGTCCACCCAGTAGACCATCAAGGTAACCATGCCGTAACCCAAGGAGATTGAAAATCAAAGAACATTTATTACCAAATCAAATACATTAGTGTCCAGATCGTAAGTGCATTACACATCAGCTTTGGAATGGCAGGACCACGTGGGCTGGCTCCATCAAGTGGTATCAGAGCAGCGTTTTGAGGAGAGTAGAGGATGATGGAAGTATAGAGACGAGGACGTGGGAGAGTTGCATGCATAGTAGCAGATGAAGGATTGAGAGAATAATTGAGAATCCTTACAGCTCACTTGGAAGCAGTAGAGGCAGGTAGGCGAAGAGACCCGGAACTTGGGGATGACAGTGAAGATGAGGAAACAACTGTTACAGATGGGTTAGAGGAAGAAAACCCAGAGTTAAGGCTGTTGCGATCAGTCCTATTAGCCAGCAACAAACCCAAACCAGAGATCCCTAACTATGATGGTAGTCTGTCCGCAGATGTCTTGTTGGATTGGATAAGTGAATTAGATAAGTATTTTGAAAATGAGGAGATCAGTGAGGATAAAAGAGTTAGATTTGTTGCAACTAAACTAAAAGGGCACGCCGCCTTATGGTGGGATAGTGTCCAAGCGGATAGGAGACGAATAAACAAGTTGCCAATAAGAAGGTGTCCACGGATGGTGGCAAAACTGAAGGGCAGATTTTTACTGAAGGACTACCAGGTTGAGCTTTACCGACGAGTGCAAAATTTAAGGTAGAAGGGTATGACTGCAAAGGAGTATACAGAAGAGTTTTACCGTGTAAATTTACGTGCTGGTTATACGGAAGATACTCCAGAGAAAACAACAAGGTATGTAAATGGCTTGAGATTGGAAATATTGGACGAAATCAGTATTCTCTCTCCCCGAAATATTGAAGAAGCTTTTCAGAGTGTTGTAAAGGCTAAGGAGAAAATCAACAGGAAGCAGAACAACAGGAGAGGGAGAGGGAATGGCAGAGGACGAGGACAGTCCTATGGCAGAGGGAGAGCTGGAAAAAACAGCGAAGAAGGTAGCAGTTCCAGAGCTTCAGGGATAGCAGAGAAGGGAGAAAGCACCAAAGGAGGTCGGCCATATCAACGTGGAAGAGGAAATGGTCGCGAAAGAGGGACTAATGTCCAGTGCTACAGGTGCCATAAGTGGGGGCACAGATCTTTCGAATGCTCGGAAGCTGAACACGTTGGCCAGGGGAGAGCATTTGTTGCGCAGCCTGAAGAAGCTGAAGCATAACCCCGAGAGATAGAAAACGTGGCAGAAACGGGGGAATCTCTAATTTTGAACAAGGTGCTGTTGAAACCAGCCAAAGAGATGGCTGGACAGACCCAGCGAAAAGTGTTGTTTCGAACAGTTTGCAAATCACAGGGGAAGTGTTGTAAATTGATTATAGACAGCGGAAGTATAGACAATTTGGTTGCCACCGAAATGGTGGAGAAGCTAGGCTTGAAGCGGCTTAAACACCCCACGCCTTACAAGGTGTCGTGGCTACAGAAAGGCCACCAGTTATTAGTTGATGAACAGTGCGAGCTAGAATTTCACATTGGCAAATATCACGACACGGTGGTCTGCGATATTATGCCAATGGACGTGTGCCATATACTGCTTGGGAGACCGTGGCAGTATGACCAGAGGGTGACACACAATGGAAATACAAATTGTTATAAATTTGTGAAAGATGGGATCAAACATACACTTGTACCCATCAAGGAAGAGGATGCAGCAGAACCAAGTGGAACAAAAACATTGTTAATTGGAGGGAAATAGTTTGTGAAGCAGATTGAGCAAAATGAGGTTAATTACGCAGTTGTAAGAAGGACAAGACCGATGTTGCTGAACACAGAAAAAGCAGAACTGCCTGTAGAAATTCAGGAGTTGTTGAAAGAGTTTCAAGACATTGTGGTTGACGATTTACCAGATAAGTTGCCTCCCAAGAGGAGTATTAGCCATCACATTGACTTTATACCGGGAGCAAGCTTGCCAAACAAGGCAGCGTATAGGATGAGTCTGAAAGACAATGAAGGAATTCGTAAATAAGTGCAGGAGTTGTTCGATAAGGGACTGATCAGAGAAAGTTTGAGCCCTTGTGCAGTACCAACAATACTTGCACCTAAGAAGGGTGGAGAATGGCGAATGTGTATAGATTCGTGGGCCATTAATAAAATTACGATTCGATATAGATTTCCCTTACCCAGGATGGACGACATGATGGACTGTCTTAGTGGAGTAGCTTATTTTACAAAAATTGATCTGAAGAGTGGTTATCATCAGATCAAAATTAGGGAAGGAGATGAGTGGAAAACAACTTTCAAAACTAATGAAGGGCTGTACGAATGGCTAGTCATGCCATTTGGATTGAGCAACGCTCCTAGTACCTTTATGAGACTAATGAATGAGATGTTAAAGGAATTTATTGGCAAGTTCGTGATAGTTTACCTTGATGACATTTTAATTTTCAGCAGAACAAAAAGAGAGCATCTTCAACATGTTCGAAAAGTGTTAGAGAAATTACAGCAGAACAAACTGCTGATAAACTTAAAGAAATGCACTTTCCTGCAGAAGGAGCTGGTCTATTTGGGGTTCATAGTTGCAGAAAATGAATTGAAAATGGACCCCGAGAAGATTGCAGCAATTATAAATTGGCCGTCACCGAAGAGCTTATTTGAGGTACGTAGTTTCCACGGATTAGCAAGTTTTTATCGAAAGTTTATTAGAAATTTCAGTGAAATCTGCGCACCAATGTTAGAGACCATAAAAAAGGCCAGTCAGCCTTTTTGTTGGACCAAGAGGGAAGAAGACATTTTTCAGCTTTTGAAGCGAAAGATCACGGAGAGGCCAATCTTGAGGTTGCCCGATTTCAATAAACTTTTTCAAGTTCGGTGTGACGCAAGTGGAACAGCTATTGGCGCTATGCTCAGTCAGGACAACAGACCAGTGGCATTTTTCAGTGAAAAACTGAATGAAAGCTGGCAGAAATATTCCTCATACGACAAGGAATTTTATGCAGTGGTCCAAGCTTTAAAGCATTGGAGGCACTACCTACTGGGCAATGAATTCATTTTGTTTTCTGATAATTCGGCATTGCAATATGTAATGTAGCAACACAAGTTAAACCATAAGCACGCCAAGTGGGTAGAGTACTTGCAGAGTTTCACTTTCGTGTTAAAACACATAAGTGGGCAAGCCAACAAAGTGGCAGATGCTTTGAGTAGAAGAGCCTTGCTCTTACAGGAGAGTAGCATACAGGTATTGGGATTCGAACATTTGAAAGACTTGTGCCAAACCGACATGGATTTTAAGGAAGCTTTTGAAGCCTGCCAAAATCCCGTATTAAGGAATGCAAGCCCGTGGTTAGTCTATAATTTACAGGAAGGATTATTATTCAGAGGTGGGCAGTTATGTATCCCAGACTGTTCAATGAGGGAGGATATTGTACGGGAAAAGCATAGCGGCGGATTAGCGGGACATTTTGGCATCAACAAAACTTTGGAGCAGCTCGGACATTTCTATTATTGGCCTAAAATGAGCAGGGATGTACAGAGATATGTAAACAGGTGTAAAGTCTGCCAACTTTCAAAAGGACACAGTCAGAATACTGGACTTTACACACCACTACCTGTTCCAAGCAGGCCATGGGACTCGGTCAGCATAGACTTTGTTCTTGGACTGCCTACGACACAACAGGGGTATGATTCAGTAATGGTGGTGGTAGATAGATTTTCAAAAATGGCTCATTTTATCCCTTGCCGGAAAACTAGTGACGCCACATACGTGGCACACCTGTTTTTCACGGAGGTTGTTAGATTACATGGCCTACCCAGAACTATCATTTCAGACAGGGATGTAAAGTTCACAGGGCACTTTTGGCACACCCTGTGGAAAACGTTGGGCACGCAACTAAACTTCAGCTCTGCGTATCATCCGCAGACTGATGGACAAATGGAAGTGGTGAACAGGAGCTTGGGAAATTTATTACAGAGTTTGACTGGAGAAAATTCACGATTATGGGATCGAGCTCTCGCCTAGGCAAAATTCGCTTATAACGATTCGCCCAATCGTAGCACCGGACTTAGCCCATTTCAGATTTTGTATGGCATGCATCCTTGAGGAATACATGAACTACGAGATTTGGGAAAGTTGGAACGACGAAGCGCGGATGGGGAAGACTTTGCAGAAGCAATGAGCGAACTACATGAAAAAGTCAAACTAAGGTTGCAGGACAGCGTACAGAAATACAAGCAGCAAGCATACTCAAAGCGACGAGAAGTGCATTTTAATGTTGGGGATGAGGTCCTTGTGGATATGCGCCGGGAACGGTTTCCTAAGGGCACATATAATAAGCTAAAATATAATAAAATTGGTCCCTGCAAAATCCTACATAAATTTTCAGCCAATGCTTACGAGATTCAGCTGCAACCTGACATAGGAATATCACCTATTTTCAATGTGGCGGATCTGTTCCCATATAATGCCCAAGCAGAGGATGATAGTTTGGTACAGCCAAAACGGGACACCCAATTTGAAGACAGTTCTCGGAAGAAACAATTGCCTTCGGTAAAGTCCCATGAGATTGAAGGGATCCTCAGCACCCAGGTAGACAAGAAGACACGCAGGAAGGAATATCTGCATTACCTCGTCAAGTGGAGAGACCGTCCAATGGAGGACAACTCATGGCTCGATGCGGCGCAGATACAGAAGACTGGTTATTCGGTGGAGGAACTCATCGAAAGGAGCCATGAATTTCTTTTACCCTGGGAGCCTAATGCTGGAGCATCTGGTTAACAGGGCGAAGACGGAAAGCAGGTTGATGTGGTTTCTGAGAAGGACATAGAACACGGCTCACTGAATGGACAGCGTGTCTGTCTTTATTCTTATTTATTGTTTTTATTTTAATTTTCTGTTAAAATGCCAAGAATAATGTAATGAGCTCTAATTAGGAACAATAGTAATTAGTTAGAATCATTCGTTACCGAACAGTTATATTATTATTGTAAGTACAAGCAAAGGAAAACATGCTAGTTAAGGATAAATTTCAAATACGAAATAATTATTGTAACTGACAACAAAAACAACTAACAGCAGTTATCCAACTATTCGAGAACAGTGATACAAAAGGAGGGAAAATAAGCCCAATAGGGGTGGGCCAGTGAAGAAGGGAATTAGTAGAAGGAAATACATTCATTATTTTAGTGCACATACAATTCCACGAGTGTCCTCAAATATTGTAAAAAAAAATTCAATGTTGTGCGTTCTTTTGTTTTCCTTTATGGTAAAAAAACATTGTTAAAAGTTTCACTACAGACTCCGAACTAGAACAGAAGCCCAATAATCAAACGAAGAGCCGCAACGACCAGCACAGGTGACGTGGACATAGCGTTCAGGCGTATACACATTTAACAGGTATGCAAATAAAACCATACGAGCGGTTCCAGATTTATTTCCATATAAAATTCACAGGATAGAACATAGTCATTAAAAGTCTGTCTCAGCATTCACATTCTCTGTTCAAAATAACTACAAAACCAACCGAGTTCGAAGACATGGGAACTGACACGGTTGTAAACAGAAGCTCTCAATAAAGAGTTCGAGCCCATCTCCTGAGGTTTCCACAAAACCTAGCATGTAAGAAACCAACAGCAGATAGCGACATTGAGCCAACGAAAACCAAGCAGACCATACAAGAACCCAAACAAGCACAGTTAAAACAACAAGGCGAATCTACCCCTATACTGTCCAGGGCGGCCGGGAGTCCAAGTGTTCGGACGAACGAACATCTCCACCTGCATAAGGGCAAACGGAGGAAGGGTCTCACCAACCACAGCAAACAAAAACAAGAACGAAGAATTGAGAAAAAGCTATTAAGGAAGTTTAATAAGGGCCATTACCTGATAGGCGAGCCATAGCTGTAAATTCCACATCCGGACGAGCCCTTGCTCACAGAGGAGCTGGGCCATTAGTCTCAAAACAAATAGCAGAAATAAAATCTAGCAAGGAACGGAAGCTTATCGGTTAAGTTGGCAGAGGGACGAGTAGAGCATGCCACATGACCTATCGAAATGGGAAGCGGACGAACCCGTGCTGAAGTAGATGTCCTCATTAACCTTACAGCTCTCAAAAAGATATAAACCCTTGTGAGATACAAGTAGACAGTGACCAGAATACACAGAGGCGAATATCAAAGGCGGATATACACTACAACGACAGCGAAAACACATGCAAACGGAACCATAGTTCAAACCTTACCAGTGCTTCACCAAACAATCGATAGCATACAGGCCAAGACTTGGAACAATAGAGACCACGACCGCAACCAAACGCACAACACACTGTCGACCGGGCAGGCAGAGTTCATACATTTCACCATAGAAATTATAGTAGTTACAACTAATCGCCAGGAGCTCGTAGAGCTAAAGACCAGCGTAACAATGACCACCAAAGGAGCGCGAACGAAGTAAAACCCAAACCGAGGCGGGTTTCAAAAATCCCGAGGAGGGACAGTTGTCCACCGAGCAGACCATCAAGGTACCCATGCCGTAACCCAAGGAGATTGAAAATAAAACAACATTTATTACCAAATCAATTACATTACTGTCCAGATCGTAAGTGCATTACACATCAGCTTTGGAATGGTGGGACCACGTGGGCTGGCCCCATCACCCAGTCTTTATTTATATTAATATATGAGGCTACAAGTACAATAAAGACTATAAGGCTGCAAGAGAGAAATCCAAATCAAGATTTCTGCATCCACATCCCATTCTATAGAAAGACCACTGTTGTATTGGGAGTCTCCTCCTACATAGTCAAACGACCTTAGTGTTCTTGATTAAATACAAGTTTCATATCCTAGTACCCTACATGATCTTGATTATTGGGAGTTTCCCCTGCATAGAGGGCTTGGTTCTCTTGATTAAATACAAGTTCCATACCCTAGTACATGATAAAATCCAAAGGAAACATTGCAATCCCCTCAATCGTGAAATCCTGAAAAATAGATAAGTCTGCTGGATTTTGAGTGAGATCTAAAATTCTACTTTCTCCATATGAAATCCAATGAGGGCGAAACCACTCTCAAACATCCTGAGTCATTTCATTACCATGAACTGCATATGCCTCAAACTTCCTGATGAATTGCATATCGACACGAGGGCAAAAATTCACTTTTATAACTTTAGACACGTACCTAGAAGCAACTAGAAGTCACTAACATACTCTAAAAATAAATTAAAAAACAAATTAACAAAAAAAAACAAGTTAATGAGGAAACGTGGGTCGTACGGCCGTGAAACACATTTCCGGCAATACCAAACGTGTTTCCACGTTTCGTACCAGTTTCTGTACGAAAGCGGATCTCTGTACCACGTTTCCTGCAACATAGTTATAAACACAAAAGGCTGATGGTGCAAGATATGGCACTATTCTTATCACCAATTTTAGCTCTTCCACTTGATGCAGATTGCACAGTCTCCTTGCATTGCCCACGGATCCATCTTCAGCACAAACTCCATGGATTTTGCATGGATCCGTCTTTGGGATTTTGCATAGATCCATCTTTGTTAAAGGGTTTTTATAGAAGCCTTGTTCATAAACCTGAAATTTAATTGCTAAACATCCATCAATTAAACAATTAAACTATATATCCTGCATAACAAAGATTACTGTTCTATTATATTCTAAGAAATTCAATGAAGATTCAATGGAATGCACATCATTTCAGAAATAAATAAATAAAATGGAATGCTCATCACCTAAAGGAAAATTCATGCTTGAAGAACATGTTGGATAGTTATTTACATACCTTTGCTTGAAAACCATCTACACCAGCCTCAAAGAAAAGGTCTTTATCAGATTGCAAGGTATTTGCTTTAAGTGCAACAATGGGTGTCTTGACTCCCATTGATCTCTCACTTACCTTCTTGCTTGAAGTAAAAGCATTCATTTCGATGATAAGAATGAGCCCAAAATTCAAAACACTGAGATGATTAATTCGAAGCTCTGACAAGCAGGCAAAATAAAACTAGACTTCAAAATTATATGTTCTAATGATTTAAAAATTACATACCTCGTGCCCATCCATAACAGGCATCTCTTTGACCATTAATACAAGATCATATGTTGTCCATTAAGACAATATCATATGTCCTACCTGCTTGTAGTTCACTACTACCTTTCCATTCTCAGCTTCTTCACAGTGAAGATTAAGGGTTTGAAGCACCCCCCTGAAAAATCTGTTGCGTCAATTTTAAAAACAAATTGAAATTGAAACCCATTTCAGTGGAGGGCAAACGATTTGAATATTACCCAAATAAATGAAAACCCATTTCAATTAAGTTAAAACAAATGACACCTATTTCAATCAAACCAAATGGACTTTAGAGCATTGGGCTTCCTGAGTTCTCTGGCTTGCATCCTCTTCTTGCATAGCCCCACAATATGACCATGTGCTCCTAGGCTTCCAAACCATCCCAAAAATATCCAAACAGACCACCAGACCAACTTTCATTATTTTACTTTAATGTAAATGCCCCTCAACAAAAGGAATTGAAAATAAAACGCACTCTCAGAGACACTGCTAGATGACTTCAAAACATTTTATGAATAACCACGGTGAATTTGTGGACAACCAGAATCCAAAATATTGGTAACATAATTTCATAATCCTCAGCAGATACAAATTGTGCATGTCACCCATATAGAGGAAGAGCAAGAATTTCAAATGGGTATTTCCCACCAAGTCTCACTCTTTCGGTTTCACTAAAAAGGTAAAAGTTCTCTCATGGTCTTCTCGTTGATTCCAGCCTCTTGCCAATGAGTATGGTTCAAACCCGCTTTGACTGGATACTGAAAGGTTGATTTCAGCCTCTTTCCAATGAATATGGTTCACACCCGCTTTGACTGGATATTGAGAAGGAACTCCTGAAATTATAACATTTTATTAGAACTTGAATATATGTCACAGGACAAATGCATTGTGAATGATTTTAAAGAGATATCTTAATGTGCATTTTAAATCTTCCTTATGCAATATACATGTCATAGGACAAATGCATTGTGAATTATTTTAAAGGGAAATTTTCATTTTCATTTTAAATCTTCCTTTTGCAATATACTTTTAATGGGATTATTATACGAGAAAAGAAAATATTTAAATTATTGATGTTATATTCTGATTTTAAATTTTGTCGGTTTACCTTTGGCAAAGTCCTTCACAAAAGGTAAATTGGGCTTAGCTCCGTTATTTAGAGGTAGGATCGATATCCTTCCTACCCAAGTTCGTTTCCAAATTTCTGATATATTCGCTCTTTAATGGTGCTGCAACTTCAACGATGACACTCATAATTAAAAAATAATGCCTTACTTCGAATCAGTTGATACATTTTACTTCCAACTCTAGCCTGCCTTCCCCAAGATGGAGAAAAATTCAGTGCTGATTAGGAAGATTACTGTAGTGCAAATGCCTGGAAACCATAAAAACATATTCTTCATCACTTAATCAAGGCACTGCAATAATGCCGATCGAGTGAGGCATCAAAAACCTACAAAGTAGGCAACCAGCACTGTATTTTTCATAACGGAGCTAGGTATAATACAATGAAATATAGGAACTCTTTCAACTGCTGTTGGAAAACACAACCCCCAACACCATATCGAGCCAGTAATTTTACAAGTCTGTCTCTAGGCAGAGGCTGCAAAGGGGCCAAATGATATAGATACCAAACATAAATCAGAATTTGGATGCATTGTAACAAATATCCAACATCACTTCAGAAATAAATAAAGTGGAATGCACATCACCTAAAAGAAAATTCATGCTTGAAAGAACATGTCGGACAGGTATTTACATACCTTTGCTTGAAAAACATCCACAACAGCCTCAAAGAAAAGGTTTTTATCAGATTGCAGGGTATTTGCTGTAAGTGCAACAATGGGTGCCTTGACTCCCATTGATCTCAGTTGCCTTGTTGCCTGAAATAAAAGAAGTCATTTCGGTGATAAGAATGAGACAAAATTTGATGAGTAATTCAGAAGCTCAGACAAGAAGCAAAATAAAACAAGAATTCAAAATTATAAGTTCTAATGATTTAAAACTTACATACCTCATGCCCATACATAACAGGCATCTCTTAGTCCATTAACACAAGATGTTCTGCCCTGGTTGAAGTAGTCCACTACTACCTTTCCATTCTCAGCTTCTTTACAGGGAAGGTTAAGGGTTTGAAGCACCCTCCCGAAAATTATCTGAGGCTGATTGAGTAAAAATAATGTATGAGATCCTAGCCCTAGCAAAATTAACCCTATATGGCCACAAGCACTACCTTAAAAGCAACCAATGGATTAGTCGTGATGTAACTTACCATGTTGATTTCTGTCCTCCACGAACAGGATTCGTCTAGGGGAGCTACAAGAATCCTCATAAATCATGGAACTTTTTCACTGGACAGTTCTAAATCTTCGACTTGTGGTTTCAGTCTGAGATGAAATGCGGAGATCATCCCATATAATGTGTGTTGATCTACAATCTGTTGCATCAATTTCAAAAACAAATTGAAATTAAAACCCATTTCAGTGGAGGGAAAACGATTTGAATGTTATCCAAATAAATGAAAACCCATATCAGTTAAGTTAAAACAAATGACACCAATTTCAATCAAACAAAACGGAATTTAGTGCAATCCAAACAAATGGAATATCACTAAAATTACCTTTCCTATTGTGAAACACTTTGGTCATGAATCCTTTAGAGCATTGGGCTTCCTTAGTTCTCTGGCTTGCATCCTCTTCCTGCATAGCCCCACAATATGACCATGTCCTCCTAAGCTTCCAAACCATCACAAAAATACCCAAACAGAGCACCAGCCCAACATTCATTATCAGTAGCAAATCAATCAAAATTGTGTGACATGGACTTACATGAATTGGTCTGTAAGATACATCCTTGATTTGAGAACTTCCTGCTGTGGAATATCATAGTACCCCAATTCCCGAGAAGGCAACAAAAGATGGCATTTCTTCGTGCAGCAACCAGAACTTGTGCAAAGCTAGTGAATGAATTTCCCGCTGTTGTAATACAAATGTAGAGATTTTCACCCAGAAGGAAGCTCATGATAGAAAGAAACATCAGACTGGTAGGGATACACAAACCCCAACTCCAGGTTACATTATCATGAATGTATACTATGATCGTGAGTGCCGCCACCATTATTGCTATGGCGGATGAAAGTAAATGCCAATGAAGAAGCTCTGTATTATAATCAAATTAATCTACTCCAAAATCTATCAAACATGGTTTGATACCACCTGCACCTACGACCATCATTATAAAGGAGGAATATAGTAAATCATTTTGACCTCTTGATGCAAGTCCGGACGGGTTCCCTGTATTAGTGTCGCATGGAGGTGGTCTGAACTGTGGAAATATGGATGTAAAAGAGAAGAGCCATTCCCTTCACAAGAAAGACCAGCATATTAGAAGGCAGTTACTCAGCTGCAATATATGACTACATTTTTCTTTTGGGACACACAAACATTTACTACCTGAAGTCTCAGCTCGCACTATTACAATAAAAACAAAAAGTTGCAACACTAATTTATTTCAAATTGATCAATAGTTACTAGAATGGATTTCTTGACTGTGCATCTTCAAATACTTATGACTATTGATATGAGCAGAGACAATTGAAAAAGAAGCATACAACAAGAGAATGTCCACAGGTCAAGGATGTATGAAGCGGCCACATTTGACATGTTGAATTCTTTTGTTAGGTAAACGTTCATGTTTGCAAGCAAACATATAGTTTCCAATTTCGCATAGGCCTAGTTTCCTTCCATAATTTTATGTGAAAAAAAAAACATGTTCGTCTTCATCTGAGGTGAACAAAGCAAATATGGTACTCAAAGTGAAAGATAAACTACCCATGTTGTGTTGCCATCCTGGTTTCACTGTGTCAAAACAATCAGATCAAAATGGGCTGCTAGAAAGCTTACGTCTTGGGAACATGGAATGTACAAGTGCAATGTATAATTTCACAAGATAAATAGGACGGAAAGATTGATTGCTCTTGTATTAAGAACTGGTAAAACTAGCCAGAAAACAAAAACGAATTCATATTAAAAAACGTTTCCAATTAATATAGAATCAGTATCAAAAGCCCAAAAAGAGAAGCAAATTAGTGATGCTTAGATAGTCATTAGAATTCTACAGATATGAAAGTAATATTGAATGAAGCATACTGCAATGGAATTGGACATGCAGACAAAAGGCAAATTCTGACACCAGCCAATTGAGAGGACTAGGGCATGGCTTCAACCCATGGCCCATGAATCAAAGGGAGGTTTGAATAACCTACAAGATAATCCACAGAAAGTTCATTTGAACCTAACGACACAGTGGATCTCAGATATCAATAATAAGTTCTATGTGTGAGCATTGACCTAACCATATTCAAGCAGCCCCTAGTGTAGAACTATAAGTAAGTGGAACATATAACAAATGCTTAACTAAACCAACACAGGTCCATCATTCTGAGCAATAATCAAACACAGTTCTTGTGCAAACAGAAGAGAAATATTTGCAGTGGGGGGAGGGAGTGTAAATACGTACAATGCATATCATCCAGGGGTTTTCACTATCCTTGATGGACTTTCAAACACCATCCCACAACATGGCTTTGGGCAAGAATACTTTTTCACCTATCTGGATTGTATATTTAGACTCTGTCATGACTCGCTTGTCTCTCTATGCCTCGCCACTCTCTCTATGCCGCTTCGCATGGAATTTCAAATTAGACATAGATGATAACTGCAGTTTCAATCCTCTTTGGGGCGCCCAAAAGAATTTCCTTCATGCTTTATCATGTGATGATTTAAATGGTCCTATTGTAACTACAAAAGAAAAAGCAACCATCTACAGGACAAACAAATGTTCTTTGTAAAATAAAAAAAAAAAACAATTACAAACTTGATAAATATTAACATGGCATATAATTTGTTGAGGATTCCACCAACTAATAATATGATCACTCACATGACACACACACACACACCAGTTTAAATAAATAAAATGTTGGGGAAATGTTTCTTAATTCCCTTGTGATTGTTGTCTTTGTGGATCTTTTTTAATGGTAAGCTTAATCATAGTATTCAACAGTTCAAATTGTAAACCAGTCAAACCGGTTGGTTCATTAGCCCGATCCATCCAACCACTAGAAAAAAAATGGACAGATCCTTGTGGCCTAGGGTTTCTAGGTCCAATTGGCCATAAATCGGTCGGTTTATGAAAGAACTAGCTAGTTTTCTGATAAACCAGCCAATTCCATCATAAACTAGTAAGTTTATTGCCAGGCCAGCTGCGAACCCCATAGAAGGCGATTTCTTGATTTTTGAAGCAGTTTTGAGGGAAACTACGGGTTGTTTCCCTCCAAAAACAGCCCCTCCAAGCCTTTAAAAGGATGTCTCCAATGTTTTAAAAATTCGTCGGAACCCCCTTCTGGTCAAACTCGGACCTGTTACCCACCACCTGTGGGTAATGTGTATGGGTGAAAATTTTTCTCCTAGATGGTCCTCAACCAACAACCAATAGCCACCAAATAGCTCGATGTGCCATTTTCTCCGCCACCTAAGCCGATCATATGGTCCCTCAACCACTTGTCATGAATGTATGTTTGAAGGTGGGCCTTTTGACCCCAAAGGTATGGTTTTTCATTGGTATAGTTGTGTAATTTTCCTTACTTGTCATGGGCACTTTTGGACATAGATTGGTGGAGGGATTCGGTAGAAAGAGTGGGTTAGGCTTATATTCTTGCCTCCATTGCCCAACTTCATGGTTACCCTTGTATCCTAGCCCTATGGGATTTCCTTTACTGACCATTTGACTTTTGCGTTGACACTACACGAGAAATCCCAATTTTGGTTGCGTGGTCCCACTTCCCAATACCATCTACATCACTCCACTTCCCCTCATTTTACACCTATTCATCTATTTTCCCATTCGGGTAGAAACATGTCCACTAGGTCCACATAGGGTTAGCCTCCCCCTACCCTTGTCCACACCTTGGGTCCAGTCCAGAACGATGCCCCACAGGTTGATGCAGCTAAAAAAAAAAGTAAAAGCATAATTTGGCCACTCTCAACAGGAAATGTACACAAAATGCAAAAGATGGTCAAGACATACAAATTTAGCACATGGGCAAAAGCCAAGCATGAGTTCTACCCCTTACCCATGGCCATCACCCTGATTCCTATGGGTCCCCTCTAAAATTAAGGAACCCATGATTGTCTCAACCCTTGATGGGAAATGAACCACCCCACCTTAAGGGGGTATTCATTGCTTCATCTCACACATCATGCTCCCCATCCCTTGGAACCTCAAGCAGTAAAAAAGAAAAATCAATAAAAGGCAAAAGGCATATGAAGAAGGGTGGAAAAACAAAGGTCGGGATAACTCATGTACCACAATCTACTCCTTCCTACACTTATATACCCATGTATGGGATTCCCCTGTTATAGCTACCCTTGCACCTTGACATGAGGCCTAGATTTTTCCCCCAATCCCCACTCCATTCCATTATTATATTATTTGCCACCTGCCACTTGAAGAATGCACCATGGACATGTCACCCCTTTTAGAGGTTGGAGCCACTTAATAGGGTCCTTACCTAACCCCCTATTGAGCTTGGAAACACTTATACATACCAAAGCCCACTATGGAAGGACATGCCACCATGAAGTGCCCCACTAGTTTCGTGACTTGTAAGCTCTTTTACTTGATTATTCTAATGATTTGTTGAATTGGAGGGCAAGGGGACGCATTGGATCTTATGCAAGATTGCAAGTGGATTTCCATTTGGGGCTTGGTCTCCCTATATGGGGTCCTCGCCCTCTAGTGGGCCACGTTGGCACTTGTAAGGTGAGCGTCGAGAGCCATGGGCCTCTGCCATAGCTGAGATTACTTCATGGATCCCTAGTAGTGTTCGTTGATTACTCCTATTCCACCTTTTGGACAAGGATGATGCACCTGGTTCACCATGCCCAACCGGCTCTACAGATGCACCATATACTTGGTAGATATTCCAAGTTCCAAAGGATTGTTCCCCATTGAAGAGGTAGGGCTTATGTCATCATTCTAGCTCCTACAGATGGTCTACATGCATTTTCGATCCATTTGGAGACCCATGAGGGTGACCTTGTGCCCTAACACCCACTTGGGAGCACCATAGGTTTTGCTTGGAGAATAAGGGGCCACCCCCTCATCCACTATGATGGGAGTCCATTCCTACATTATGGCACCTTTTGGGCTTCATTAGGCCTCCTCAAAGGCCTAACAACTCACTCAGTTGATCATTCGACCCTCTTAAGGGGCTTACTCATGCATTAGAGCCATTTTGTGGGCTTGTCACAAAAATTTGTTGTTATTATGCACATTATTTTATTCTAGGGGCTAAATTAGGCCTAATTATCTAAATCAAATTCATTAGGAAGTGTATAAATAGAAGTGATATGAATTTTGGATCATCATTACTTGGATTGATCATTCTCTCTAAAAAGATTTTTGCTATTCTCTTTTGGAGGACAAAAATGGATTGATGGATGAATTTTGATGTTTGGATCTCTTCATTTTTGTACCCAACAAATGGGTAGTATTATTGGACATGCTCGGTGCATCCATTTTTGTCAATGCTAATGGCTAAGATAGTTCACTCTTCCTCCATCCACGAGACTGCTACAACCTCCAAAAATCCAGTAATCTTCAAAATATTCTAATTTCCTTTTGTTTCAGGAAAATTTCATTTATTTTCTTTCTATGCCCTATATTGGGGTTGTCACTCATGCCACTTCTTTCTAACACACTACCATTCTTCTGAGCCCTAGTCAGGCCAAATGAATTGTGATTTTTCAGCGTTAGAAACTAACTCTAGACCAGTGACATAGGAATTTGAAAAGAAAAGATGGGATAACCTTCCCCACCAAGTTTCACTTTTGGACAGACCCCTTATCTATATAAGGGTAAAAAAGCATGCTTGAAACATACCTGTCACTCTTCTATATATTAGGAAGAAAAAGGTGGGAGAAAAAATCTTGGGGAAAGACGAAGAGATCCCTTCTATCAACAAGTAAGTGGGCCTATATCATATAAGGCTATGACTAAGGTTGATATTATGCTTATTCCCCTAATGTGTATGTTTATGTTCCTTTTATTCTAACTGTTATGGAAATATTGTAGAAACTACTGAATAATATTCATTTGATTTCTACACTACGATATTTTTTCTGTAGTTTTACTTTTAAAGTAAGGATTAGTCTCTGTCACTTTCTCCGGCAGAACGAGATGCCTTGCCTGTAGCAGGTTCCCAACAACATCTAAGCAGGGTATTTCATATATTGATCCATACCTTGAGCATATCCAGTACCCGGTGAAGAGCCAGCCACATCAGTGGCATATCCACCAGCAGAGCATTCTCTAAGTTTAAGGTAGCTCTCTTGTTATCAACTTTCTTTCAATCAGTCAACTAGAACTACCCATAAAAGTTTTTTATATTAATCCAAACCCTAGAAATAATCTAAATAATCTAAATGTTTTATGAGCGAAGTATGGAGAATACAAGTTTTTTATATTAATTCAAACCCCAGAAATAATCTAAATGTTTTATCAGCCAAATTATGGAGAATAACTTGGTTGAGTTATTCTCATATGAAATATTTCTCTCATACGAGATCTCAAGCCAGCTGAGAGGGAGTGGAGAGAAGCTACTGTAGCTCCTGAAAAGGCTAAACTGTCCACACTATGGAGGGTATGATCATAACTGAGAGCACAATTGTCCACACTATGGAGGGTATGATCATAACTGAGAGCGCAAGGGAAATTCAATGCATAACGACTAAGAGTTTTTTTTCCTTAGAATTAAAAACCAACAATAATAATATTTTTTCGTGATGCAAATTTATATGAGGTTTTTTTCTGGAATGACATATCAATATTCTGAGGTGTTTCTATAATGACATCATTAATTTTATAATGGAGACTGAAATGTTTTTACATTATCTTTATAGAAGCATGTCTAAAGTATTAGTTTGTTAGGGTTCTATGTAAGTGGGAAATTGATTGATCCTTTGAAGTGATTGAGGGTGCAAGAAGTGATTAACCTATACTTTTGAGACTTGATCTTTTGATTGATCCTCCTAAATATTCAATTGGCTTGTGTCACTTTGCCTGCGTTCAGTTGAATCAAACTTACATCTTTGTCTTGGATGTTGATGGCTCTGCGGGCAAGAATCACTTGAATTCTGATATCACAGCGGCATGTTATCTCCTAAGTGTGTGATCATTGGTATTCTCGGAATTTATGCCATAAGAACAACTATGAGTTAGAAAACATCATGGGTTTTATTACATAAGATAACATCGTGCATTAGAAAACATCACGAGTTAAGAATAACGGGAGAAAAAGATGGTGTATGGGTTAAATACAATGTCTTTATTTTTAATAATGTGAAGTTGAGACTTGTGTGACTAAATTTTTCAGAAAATTCTTGATTACTACAATACAATACAATAGTAAATATGAGAAGATATTCAAATAATTAATCTATTAAGATGGTATTCATAAATTAACACACATGTGAAACAATGTATTGGATCTGATTACTTGCAAGTATTTCAAGATTTTCAAATAAATTATGAGAGATGATATTCTTAAAATAAAACACACATCGTGACATTGAATGGGAACGTTTTTCAAATAATTCTTATTAGCTGATGGAGATTGTAAAAAATAATCACTTTATTAATAGCAGGTACAAATATCATTCACTGGCCTTCCCCAACTCTGGAGCTTTAATAAACTTCATAGTTCGAGTTTTGAGATTCTTCACTCCTGAAATGTTGAGATACTTGTAACATCGTCTTCTTTTGAATCATAGCATATTGGTTATTGTTATTTTCAAAACCAAAATCAGTGTGGAATCCATTATCAATGTAGAATCTATTAAACCATACTCAACAAACACATTGATTATTTACTGTGAAAATGTTGTGCCTCCTCTCATCATATGAAAATCCTTTATTTTGACACCAGACTACCTCCTTTCTGATTTCGAAACAATTTGGAACATTCTTGCTGAGCTTTGCTAGACATTCTCCTCTCACAAAAGTGCTAATATTGATGTTGTGGGAATCACAAGCTCTCTTACAAACATAAATGATGATATACTGTGATTTTGTAATGTGATATCCATGGGAAAAGGTCTAGAAAAATATTCTGTGGTCTTCAAGTCTCACTAAAATCTCTCCTTATAAATTACAAACATTAACAGTCCCAAACATTAAACGTCCCAGCAAATGAACATGGAAAGGAGAGATTTTACTGAAAGCTGAAGACAACAAAATATTTTTCCAAACCTTTTCCTATGAATCTCACATTACAAAATCATAGGATATCATCATTTCCATTTGTAAGAGAGCTCATGATTCCCACATCATCAATATTAGTAGCATTATGACAGGACAATGACTTGCAAAGCGCAACAAGAATGCATCAAATTGTTCCGAAATCAGAAAGGAGGTACTCGTCTCACAAAATAACATATTTGCATATGATGAGAGGAAACAAAACATTTTCACGACAAATTATCCGGGTGTTTGTTGAGTATGGTCTAGTAAATTTTATATTTATGTTGGATTCCACATTGATTTTGGCTTTGGAAATAACAATAACCAATATGCTCCGATTCAGAAGAAGACAATGTTACAAGTTTCTCAACATTTCAGCAGTGAAGAATCTCTAAACTCCAACCATGAAGTTTCTTAAAGCTGCAGAGTTGGGGAAGGCCAGTGAAGGATATTGGTAGCTACTAGTAACAAATTGATTATTTTGACAAATCTCCACCAACTGATAAGAATTATTTGAAAAACTTTTCCCATTCAATGTTTCCATGTGTGTTTTATTTTATGAATATCATCTCTCACACTTGAAAAGCTTGAAATACCAACAAGTAATCATATCCAATACATTGTTTCACATGTGTGTTTTAATTTATGAATACCATATTAATATATTAATTATTTGAATATCTTCTCATATTTACTATTGTATTGTATTAATCAAATTTTCCAAAAATTTAGTCAAACAAGTCTCAACTTCAGAGGATTAAAAATGAAGACATTGTATTTAAGCCATACAACATCTTTTTTCTCCCCGTATTCTTAACTCATGATGTTTTCTTAGTCATGGTATTATCTCTTCTAATATAACAGATGATGTTTTCTAACTCATAGTTGTTCTTATTGCATAAAATTCCGAGAATACCAATGATCACAGTTTATTGTTGGAAAAAGTTTAATAGGGAAAAGGAGCTGAAACATAGGTTGCAGTAAGGTAAGTCTTATGATAATTCTACACAAGTTGTGGCAAAGTCAACTAGCTCAAAAATAGACATAGGGATTTAATTAAAACATAAATTTTACACACAGAAAAAACATAGTAAAATAAAGGAGGTTGCTATAAATCTGCTTGTGAAGGATTAATACCATAACCCAACTAGCACACTTTACATTATATGTCAAAACATAAGGAAATTACATTCGAGCTATAAATTGGAGGTTGCTCCTTCAAGTGAAAAAAACACAACAATTTACATACTCGGGTTGCAAAGTAAACTTTTGTAAAACTCAGTAAAAATGGTTTTCATGCACCCACCAATATTTCCTCCACAATTTTCCCCTCAATGCCTCAGATCTAAGTTACCCAACATACAAAATGGATTTTAAATCCATATTTATCTTAACATACAAATTTAACATTAATTACATGATAAAGAAAATATTTAATAAGCACCAAGGGTGATTTTACATAGTAAACAATTTCCTAAGCTTTCAAGTGTTGTGGAGTGTAGAAAACACATTATTCAGACATTAAAAATTAATCTTGAGAAGTAATTCAAGGTAAGCCCACCCGTAATAGTCCACGTATATCACTTGATCCACATATCGATTGGGATTGTCGAGACTTCAATGTAAGCCCACCAGTAATAATCCACGTAGATCACTTGATCGACATATCGATTGGGATTGGGACTCATGTCGTACAACTCCATTCCAATGCAAGCAGCTTCTCCAAGTAGGTAGCCTCAGCAAATACCTCAAAAATTTAACCAAACTGCCTATAAAAACTCCAAACAGTGTCCAAGTAAAACTTTATTTTAAACTTGGCTGGTTCTTTCTCTCTCCTTCACACATGTGGACAAAAATAGAAATTATTTAGTGATTTGAATTGTTGTAAGTGTGGGAGGTAGAAGGTATATTTATCGTGGATGAAAGAGACTGAATAAGTGTGACTCGTGGTTGGGTTGACATGATTTTATGGTAGTTCGGCTTGACTTTTGGAGGAGTGCCACTTGAACTACCAATGAAATATGACGAAATATTGGCACCCTGAGTGCTACCATCTGGGTGCCGGGTCTAGCCTTCAGAGCCCTCATCAATATTTTCGTCGACATGCCAGGCGACTCTGCCTTCATCTAGTGCAGGCTGCTTAGGGCCCAAACTAAATTCCATTCTATGAACATTCAAAGTTTGGTCCGCAGAGAGATGCGTAGTAGCATTAAGCTGGTTTTCTTCTTCGAAAAGGATAATGGTGATATTAGTTGAGATGAGTGGCCGATTCATGTTGCTCTGAAACCAAAAATGGTTCGAGTGGAAAGCAGAGTGAGGGAGGTGACGGCTAGGCAGACTGGGAGGGAGCGAGCTGGTCTTAGAAGGAGGCAGAGAGGCAGGAGGCGGAGGGGAAGCCTCATTGTGTTCAACTTGAGTTCGAGTGCTACCACCATGGTCTCCTCCTCTGCGACTCCATATGCGATGTTGAACCATTACGCTGCGCCAAATGTGAAGCTCTAGAGAATTGAGGGCTTGGGCAGAAATCTGAGAATGAGCAGATAGAGTCTGGGTAAGGTTTAAAGGGTAGAATTGGGAATGGGAATAATGGAAACCATTGCCAAAGGCAAGACATCAGAGCTGGCAGTAACGTTTTCCTACCACAATTCTATTGCAGGGGATTTCTGCCTGGAGTGAGCAAACACTGAGAAATGGAGGGCAAGTGGAGGTGTTAATGGGCTCCATAATGGATTGATCTGTCTGGAATCCTTGGTAAGGGCGAGCATTAATGTAATTCTGCAAGCTGGGTTGCATTCGCTTAAGATGAGAATTCATGTACCAAGGCTTGGCCTGGGACGATGTGCTGGCCACCAGCTGGCTAGGCCGAGCGCCGACATTCCAACGTCCCTGCATTAATGCATAGTTAGTTCACCCGCATCCAGGTAAATATTTGTAAAACTAATTTTTAAAAGGAAAAACTATATCCTATGGATATATTTAAATATTTAAAGACAAATATTTCCACATCAAAGTTGTAATATTCGAAAATATTAATTTGATGTAGTTTTGTTTTAAATTTGTTCGTCATTCCATGTAAAAAACATCATTAAATCTAATATTGATATTATTAAATTTAATAAATTTGGATTAATAAAATATTAAATTTGTTATATTATAATATATATTAATATGTCATGATATATATTAACTCTATATATATATTTGGGAGGGAATAACAAAAACATAGAGTGATAGAGGTGGATAGATAGAGTGTGATAAAGGAGAACGAGACAAGTAGGAGGGAAAGGGCGAGAGAGAAATGATGAGAGAGAGGAGAGGAGAGCGGGAGGGATAGAGAGATGGAGTTGTGATGGGAGAAAGGGAGGGAAGAAGAAATACATAGAGAGACAAAAGTGGAGAGAGAGAGGGAGTGAGAAGGGAGAGATGGAAAGAGAATGCGTATGTTTGGGGATTATATAGAGAGACAAATAAGGAGATATAGAGAGAAGATAGAGAGAGAGAGAAGGAGAGAAGGAGAAAGGGAGGGAGAGAGTGACAAAGTTGGAGAGAGAGAGAGAGAGAGAGAGAGAGATGAAAGAAGGGAGAGAGGACATGAGAGAGAGAGGATAATGGAGGGAGGGAGAGAGAGGGAGATACAAATAAACACAAAGAGAGAGGAAGGTGGAGAGGGAGAGAGGAAATGATAAGGGATATGGAGAGAGTGGGAGAGAGGAGAGAAGGAGGGAAGAGAGATAGAATGACAGGGGTAGGGAGATAAGGGGAAGAGAGAGAGGGGTAGATGAAGATGGAGGGAGAGATAGATATATATGGAGAAATAATTTATATGTTTTTTGGGTGATATAGAGAGTCAAAGGAGGGATATAGAGATATAGATGTAAACTGAAGAAAGGGAATAAGAAAGAGATAAAGAGAGGGAAGGAAGGAGACATAGATAGGTATGATAGAGAGAGCATGTGTGTTTGGGGCCAGGTGAGATAGAGAGAAAAAGGAGAGATGGAGGGATATATAGATATAGATGGAGGGGGGGAGAGACGAAATAATATTTATTGCACTAGATGCATTGATTTTAGTGTAGATGGTGATTTTTAATCTTATTTGATTGCTTTCATTGAATGAGATAGGAGAGGAGGAATGAAGAAATGGAGAAGGAGAGGAGTGAGAGAAGGGTAAGAGAGAGCGGGAGACACAAAGAAAAAGGGGGGGAGAGGGGGAGAGAGAGAAGGAGAGATAAAGGAAGATAGTGACATGGTTTGAGAGCGAGAGTGATGAGGGAGATAGAGGGAGGTATGAGACAAAGGGAGAGATAGGAAGGATGAGAGAGAGGACTTGAAAGAGAGGAGGATAGAGCGAGGGACAAAGATGAGGAAATATGGAGGGACAAAGAGATAGATTTTAAAGGGGAGAGAAGGAGGGAAGAAGAAAGACATAAAGAGAAAAAATTGAAGAGAGAGAGCGAGAGAGAGTGCCAAGGGAGAGATGGAGAGAATGTGTGTATTTTTAGGGGTGAGATAGAGAGATTAAGGACGGATCGAGAGAAGGGGGGAGAGAAGGATAGAGAAGGCGATAAGGAGGGAGATAGTGACAAAGTTGGAGAGAGAGAGTGAGAGAGAGAGAGAGAGTTAGACAAATATAGAGAGAGAGGGAGAGAGAGAGAGAGTCGAGGGAGACGGGAGAGATAGGGAGACAAAGGAAGGAAGAGTGAGAGGACGTAAAAGAGAGAAGGAGAGAGTTATGGCGAGAGAGAAATGTGGAGAGATATAGGTGGAGTGATGAGGGATATGAAAATATAGGGAGAGAAATGAGCGGGAGGGAAGAGAGATAGAAGGTAGGGAAAGAACGAGAGAAGGTGAAGAGAGAGAGAGGGAAAGGAAGAGGGAGGGAGAGATAGATATAGAGAAAGAGGGTGTATGTTTTGTAGGTGACCTAGAGAGGCAAAGGAGAGACAAAGGGAGATAGAGATATGGATGGAAGGTGAAGAGAAGGAAGAAGAGAGACATAGATAGAATGAGGGAGGGAGGGAGTGATAGATAGATATGGAGAGATAGAGTGTGTGTCTTTAGGTGGTTGAGATAGAGAGAAAAATAAGGATATATGGATGGAGATATAGATATTTGGAGGAGAGAGGGAAGAATATTTCTTGCATTAGACATATTGATTTTAGTGTAGATGGTGATTTCTAATCCTATTTGATTGCTTGCACTAATGCATTGATTATAGTGTAGATGTTGATTTCTAAATATGTTTGATTGCTTGAACTAGATGCATTTATTTCAATGTAGATGTTTTATAATTCTATTTGATTACTTGCACTAGATGCCTTGATTTTAGTGTAGATTTTGATTTTTAATTCTATTTGATTGTTTTCACTATATGCATTGATTTTAGTGTCGGTTTTGGTTTCTAATTGTAATCTATTAGATCCATTAATTTCAATGAGGATGTTGTTTTTTAATCCTATGTGATTGCTTACATTAGATGAATTGATTTTAGTGTAGATGTTGATTTCTAATCTGATGGAGGTGAATGTATGATGGTACTATAATTTTAAAAGTGATTGGATTAACAATGTACATTGATTCGAGTGTAATCACAAAATAATTACTCACACTATGCGTTGATTTTTGTGTTATAGTAATTCAAGCTATTAATATTAGAGAGAAAGAGAGACAAGGTATGGTGTTTACTATAATAGCTCGAGTTAAAGATTTGAATGGTTTATTGTTTCAACTACTTGTTTCATTAATCCATATGAAAATATGGCAAAGCTAATAATGTCACCACTAAAATATGTCAAACGTTGCCACACTATGGAGTTAGAGGGACACTATTAACAATTAATTAGCTCTCAAAAGTTGCGATACCTGGAATTAAAAATAAATTAGATGTGTAGAATTAATCCTCTTGCAAAGTGCAAATTAATTATTGATAAGATCACCTCCCTTCTTTGTCACCAACTAATTACTAATAGACAATTAAATATATCCAAAACTACATATATTCAAAATTATTAATAGATAATTGCATACAACAATTTATTCAAAATATTTATTAGAGGAAATGACATATTTATAAACATTCAAAACAAACCATCTCTCAAAAAATTTCATCAAAATGCTATTCAAGATCCATTTTTAAGATATATAGAAAGTGAAGACCACTCATTAAAAAAATAAAAAATACATTATTTCTTGACTTTCTGAAATAGACTATAGATTAAAATAAATAATAAATAAATAAAATCAAATAAAATCATCAAAATATTCTTGAAGTAAATAAATTATTTCAAACATTAGCAAAGCAACGAATTATTTTAAGAGTAATGTTTACATATTAAATTATTAAAACTGTTTTTAAAGAAATATATTATTTCAAGAGTTCTAAAGATATATATTATTTCAAGAGTAATCTTGACGCAATAAAATATTCAAACCAGTGTTCAAGATATATTTAGTAACACCTGGAGGGAAACTATTAAGGATTAATTAGTTGCAAAGGTTATGAACCTAAAATTAAGTGAAATAGGTGTGTAGTATCAATCCTCCTACAAACTGTTGATAACATTGTCTCCCTTCTTCATCACCAACTAATTACTAACAAACAATGACATACACATATAGAGATATAACACAAGGATTGTAACATTCACATTCATTACCATCAAAATCCAAACACATAAACACAGAATACACTCAAAACATTTAAACACAGACGTACAAACCACTCAAGGAAAGTAACACAAACTAAATTAAATAAGAGAATGATGTGGTCCTAAGCAAATAAAATATAATATAATTTCAAAATATGAATTTTATCTCAAACATATACCTAATAATGATAATTTAAAAATGTGACATTGTTGCACTCAACTCTAACTAGCCTAGATTCATGTAACTCTAGATCTATCATGCATCGAGAGCAATTCAATCCCTCTGGGTGCAAGCGTGTCTTAAATTATACACTCCAAAAGAAAGGTTTGCACCGATATGGATTTTATCCCTATCCGTGCATGATATATCCAAAGTTAGATGGATCTAGGTTGGTTTATTTATAGACTTATATCCACCTTAGATGGATCAAATTGTTTTCTTTTTACCACAATTTATTATCAATAAAATTTTTACTTGTAACTATTTAAGTCTAAAGATGATATCCAAAGTTTAAAGAGTTTGGAAAAAAATGTTATGATTCATATAATTTTATATACTTATTTTTTAGGTCAATCAAGCGAGATACCAAATGTCACAGAACATAAATTTTCCAAATAAATTATCCAAAAAAATCTTAAACTAAATTAACTTATTCTTAATTTCTAAAATTATTTTTAACCTAATCTTTTTATTACCATCTAATTTTATATGGAATCACTATTATTTATTTATTATTCAAGATTTATTATTTCCAAATTTAAAGATAAGTTGTATGATGATAAAGAGTTATTTAGAAAAAATAAACTAATGTGTAAAGAAGTAATCAACCCCAATCTTGATAACAAGTGTGTATTGACTAGTGATAAGAAGAAAATAGACATTTCCTAAGCAAGAACAAATTCTCATGACCTTCAAAGTGAAGGCGTTGGTCAAATTTCCAGAATACCTTGGGACAAAAGAGTTTGTCAGCATTTCCATACTAAGACGGTTGAAGATGAAAATCATTTTTTCTCTAGGATTGTGGAAAACTCACTCACATATGTTGAAATTTTAAAAATATTTTCCACATTACCAGCGTTGTGCACATGTTAAATGAACAAAACTATAGCACTATATTAACCCTTCTCTCCCTTCTTTTCTATCATAAAAATAAAATATTAAAGAATCTCCATTAATCTTTTACTTTCTTGGTAGACATTACTCACCATCATTACCATATTCCTTATTTTCCACTAAATATTCTCAAATTTATTAATTAATTTATTTTATTTCAAATCTTTTGTCCCCTAAATATTTTTAAGTTAAATAATTAAACTGGTTTAGTTTTTTTAATGCAAACCAATTTTCCATATATATATATATATATATATATATATATATATATATATATATATATATATCTATTAAAATTTCTATGGGCCTCTAGTAGGATTCTTGGCTAAGAGTTAATCGTCCTGGAACTTAGGGAAACACTGAATGACCCAAGACCTAGAGGCATCTCACAAACGTGCTCTTAAGAACCATAAGCACGTTATTACTATGTGGTTTTCCTTGAATAATGGTGATGAGTTAGTGTGGAGGAGATTACTTGTCCTTGTGCTTATTTGACAACTAAGTTAAGTGTAGTCTAACAAGACAGAGGAGTTACCGAGAAAGTTATGGAAATTCTGGTCATATTTAGAGAAAATCCGGCAAGGATTTTTGTAAATCCAAGTTATTGTTGTTAAACTTAAAATTTTAGGTGTCCTACACGTTTTTGATGGTTCTCAATCCATTTCCAACATCAACAACTCGATTCAAAGACTACCTCTACAAGATTTTTTGAAAATTTTTTGGGCGAGATTCTCGTCACTTTTGACCACCCCCACAATTATTCTTCTTCTTTAGAAGCTTTCTCACCATATAAAAAACATTAATACCTCAAATCCAACTCACTTTTACTATTATTTCAAAAATTATTATTAAAAGAATAATTTACTGCCGAGAATCTGGCCGCTTTTGACCACCCACGCAATTCACCATATAAAAAACAATAATACCTCAAATCCAACTCACTTTTATTATTATTTCAAAAAATATTATTAAAAAAATAATTTTATTATCGAAATTCCGGCCAGTTTTGACCATCCAGATAATTCACCATATAAAAAACAATAAAACCTCAAATCCAACTCACTTTTATTATTATTTCAAAAAATATTATTAAAAAATTAAAATAGAGAGACCCACATGGACACCCCAAACTACCGTTACCACAACACCTCATGAGGTTTTAATTTCGAAAGACTGGAAGTTGTATTTGAACATGGTCAAATTTAACATGTGATGGATTATTTTATTTATTCAATAATGTAATAATGGTTTACCTTATTTAATATAGGCCAAATTTTACCATGTGCAATTTAGAATGTCCCCCTTGGGTTATAAAGCCTCAAAGCTTCATGTAATTTACATTATCTCACGAAGACATTTTCAAGCTCCTGTTAGTTTGAGAAATTTTGAGTGCAACTCATAGGTTGGCTACGCTTCAAGGTTGAGTTTGAAGTTGGAATTAATGGTGTGCAAGGGCAGTCTAGTCAAAGCTGAAATTCTTCAACAAGGGGGAAGTACCCATAAAATGGGCAGTATTACTGGACATCCTCGGTGCATCCATTTTTATCAATGCTAATGGCGAAGATAGTTCACTCTTCCTCCATCCACAAGACTGCTACAGCCTCCAAAAATCCAGTAATCTTCAAAATATTCTTTCTAACCCACTACCATTCTTCTGAGCCCTAATTAGGCCAAATGAATTGTGATTTTTCAACGTTAGAAACTAACTCTAGACTAGTGACACAGAAATTTGGAAAGAAGAGATGGGATAACCTTCCCCACCCAGTTTCACTTTCGGATAGACCCCTTGATCTATATAAGGGTAAAAAAAGCATCCTTGAAACATACCTGTCACTCTTCTATATATTAGGAAGAATAAGTTGGGAGAAAAAATCTTGGGGAAAGACGGAGACATCCCTTCTGTCAACAAGTGGGCCTATATCATATGAAGCTATGACTAAGGTTGATCTTATGCTTATTCCCCTAATGTGTATGTTTATGTTCCTTTTATTCTAATTTTTATAGAAATATTGTAGAAGCTACTGAATAATATTCATTTGATTTCTACACTACGATATTTTTTCTGTAGTTTTACTTTTAAAGTAAGGGATTAGTCTCTCTGGCTTTCTCCGCCAGAGCGAGATGCCTTGCCTGTACCAGGTTCCCAACAACATCTAAGCAGGGTATTTCATACATTGATCCATACCTTCAGCATATCCAGTATCCGATGAAGAGCCAGCCACATCAGGGGCATATCCACCAGCAAAGTATTCTCTAAGTTTAAGGTAGCTATCTTGTTATCCGCTTTCTTTCAATCAGTCAACTAGAACTACCCGTAAAAATTTTTTAAACCCTAGAAATAATCTAAATGTTTTATCAGCGAAGTATGGATACAAGTTTTTTATATTAATGCAAACCCCAGAAATAATCTAAATGTTTTATGAGCCGAAGTAGGGAGAATAACTTGGTTGAGTTATTCTCATATGAAATATTTCTCTCATACGAGATCTCAAGCCAGCTGACAGGGAGTGGAGCGAAGCTACTGTAGCTCCTGAAAAGGCTAAACTGTCCACACTATGGAGGGTATGATCATAACTGGTCCACACTATGGAGGGTATGATCATAACTAAGAGCGCAAGGGAAATTCAATGCATAACGACTAAGAGTTTTTTTTCATTGGAATTAAACACCAACAGTAATAATTATTTTTTCCCAATGCAAATTTATATGAGGTTTTTTTCTGGAATGACATATCAATATTATGAGGTGTTTCTATAATGACATCATTAATGTTATAATGAAAACTGAAATGTTTTTACATTATTTTTATAAAAGAATATCTAAAGTATTAGTTTGTTAGGGTTCTACGTAAGTGGGAAATTGATTGATCCTCTAAAGTGATTGAGGGTGCAAGAAGTGATTAACCTATACTTTTGAGACTTGATTGATCCTCCTAAATATTCAATTGGCTTGTGTCGCTTTGCCTGCATTCAGTTGAATCAAGCTTACATCTTTGTGTTGGAAGTTGATGGCTCTTAGGGCAAGAATCACTTGAATTATGATATCACAGCTGTTGTTATCTCCTAAGTCTGTGATCATTGGTATTCTCCCAATTTTATGCCATAAGAACAACTATGAGTTAGAAAACATCATGGGTTTTATTTCATAAGATAACAACATGCATTAGAAAACATCACGAATTAGAATAACGGGAGAAAAATATGGTGTATGGGTTAAATACAATGTCTTTATTTTTAATAATGTGAAGTTGAGACTTGTGTGACTACGGAGAAAAAGATGGTGTATGGGTTAAATACAATGTCTTTATTTTTAATAATGTGATGTTGAGACTTGTGTGACTAAATTTTTCAGAAAATTCTTGATTTATACAATACAATAGTAAGTATGAGAAGATATTCAAATAATTAATATATTAAGATGGTATTCATAAATTAACACACACGTGAAACAATGTATTGGATCTGATTACTTGCAGGTATTTCAAGCTTTCCAAGTAAATTATGAGAAATGATATTCTTAAAATAAAACACACATCGTGACATTGAATGGGAACGTTTTTCAAATAATTCTTATCAGTTGATGGAGATTGTAAAAAATTATCAATTTGTTAGTAGCAGGTACGAATATCATTCACTGGCCTTCCCCAACTCTGGAGCTTTAATAAACTTTATAGTTTGAGTTTTGAGATTCTTCACTGCTGAAATGTTGAGATACTTGTAACATCATCTTGTTTTGAATTAGAGCATATTGGTTATTGTTATTTTCAAAACCAAAATCAGTGTGGAATCCATTATCAATGTAGAATCTATTAAACCATACTCAACAATCACACTGATTATTTACCGTGAAAATGTTGTGCCTCCTCTCATCATATGCAAATCCTTTATTTTGACACCAGACTACCTCCTTTCTGATTTCGAAACAATTTGGAACATTCTTGTTGAGCTTTGCTAGACATTCTCCTCTCATAGAACTGTTAATATTGATGTTGTGGGAATCACGAGCTCTCTTACAAACATAAATGACGATGTCCTGTGATTTTGTAATGTGATATCCATGGGAAAAGGTCTGGAAAAATATTTTGTGGTCTTCAAGTCTCACTAAAATCTCTCCTTATAAATTACAAACATTAACAGTCCCAAACATTAACCGTCCCAACAAATGAACTTGGAAAGGAGAGATTTTAGTGAAAGTTGAAGACAACAAAATATTTTTCCAAACCTTTTCCTATGAATCTCACATTACAAAATCATAGGATATCATCATTTCCGTTTGTAAGAGAGCTCGTGATTCCCATAACATCAATATTAGTAGCATTATGACAAGACAATGACTTGCAAAGCGTAGCAAGAATGCATCAAGTTGTTCCAAAATCAGAAAGGAGGTACTCGTCTCTCAAAATAAGATATGTGCATATCATGAGAGGACACACAACATTTTCATGACAAATTATCAGGGTGTTTGTTGAGTATGGTCTAGTAAATTTTATATTTATGTTGGATTCCACATTGATTTTTGCTTTGGAAATAACAATAACTAATATGCTCTAATTCAGAAGAAGACAATGTTACAAGTATCTCAACATTTCGAATCTCTGAACTCCAGCCATGAAGTTTCTTAAAGCTGCGGAGTTGGGGAAGGCCAGTGAAGGATATTGGTAGCTACTAGTAACAAATTGATTATTTTGACAAATCTCCACCAACTGATAAGAATTATTTGAAAAACATTTCCCATTCAATGTTTCCATGTGTGTTTTATTTTATGAATATCATCTCTCACACTTACTTGAAAAGCTTGAAATACCAACAAGCGTCATGAAGTAATCAGATCCAATACATTGTTTCACATGTGTCTTTTAATTTATGAATACCATATTAATATATTAATTATTTGAATATCTTCTCATATTTACTATTGTATTGTATTAAACAAATTTTCCAAAAATTTAGTGAGACAAGTCTCAACTTCACATGATTAAAAATGAAGACATTGTATTTAAGCCATACACCATCTTTTTTCTCCCCGTATTCTTAACTCGTGATGTTTTCTAAGTCATGATATTATCTCTTCTAATATAACACATGATGTTTTCTAACTCATAGTTGTTCTTATTGCATAAAATTCCTAGAATACCAATGATCACAGTTTATTGTTAGAAAATGTTTAATAGGGAAAAGGAGCTGAGAAATAGGTTGCAGTAAGGTAAGTCTTACGATAATTCTACACAGGTTGTGGAAAAGTCAACTAGCTCAAAAATAGACATAGGGATTTAATTAAAACATAAATTTTACACACAGCAAAAAACATAGTAAAATAAAGGAGTTTGCTATAAATCTGCTTGTGAAGGATTAATACCATAACCCAACTAGCACACTTTACATTATATGTCAAAACATAACGAAATTACATTCGAGCCATAAATTGGAGGTTTCTCCTTCAAGTGAAAAAAATACAACAATTAAGGAAATTACATTCGAGCGATAAATTGGAGGTTGGTCCTTCAAGTGAAAAAAACACAACAATTTACATACTTGGGTTGGAAAGTAAACTTTTGTAAAACTCAGTAAAATTGGTTTTCACGTACCCACCAATATTTCCTCGACAATTTTCCCCTCAATCTAGATTATCCAACATACAATATGAATTTTACATCCATATTTATCTTAACATACAAATTTGACATTAATTACATGATAGAGAAAATATTTAATAGGCACCAAGGGTGATTTTACATAGTAAATAGTTTCCTAAACTTGCAGGTGTTGTGGAGTGTAGAAAACACATTATTGAGACATTAAAAATTAATCTTGAGAATTAATTCAAGGTAAGCCCACCCATAATAATCCACATAGATCACTTGATCCACATATCGATTGGGATTGTTGAGACTTCAATGTAAGCCCACCAGTAATAATCAACGTAGATCACTTGATCAACATATCGATTGGGATTGGGACTCACGCCGTACAACTCAAGTGCAAACAGCTTTTCCAAGTAGGGAGCCTCTGCAAATACCTCAAAAATTTAACCAAACTTCCTATAAAAACTCCAAACAGTGTCCAACTAAAACTTTTTTTTAAACCTAGCTGGTTTTTTCTCTCTCTCCTTCACACATGTGGGAAAAAATAGAAAGTATTTAGTAATTTGAATTGTTGTAAGTGAGGGAGGTAGAAAGTATATTTATAGTGGATGAAAGAGACAGAATAAGTGTGACTCTTGGCTGGGTTGACATGATTTTATGGTAGTTCGGCTTGACTTTTGGAGGAGTGCCACTTGAACTATCGATGAAATATGATGAAATATTGGCACCCTAAGTGCTGCCATCTGGGTGCCGGGTGTAGCCTTGAGATCCCTCATCAATATTCTGGTCAACACGCCAGGTGACTCTGCCTTCATCTAGTGGAGGCTACGTAGGGCCCAAACTAAATTCCATTCTATGAACATTCTGAGTTTGGTCCGCAGAGAGATGCGTAGTAGCATTAAGCTGGTTTTATTCTTCGGAAAGGATAATGGTGATATTAGTTGAGATGAGTGGCCGATTCATGTTGCTCTGAAACCGGAAATGGTTCGAGTGGAAAGAAGAGTGAGGGAGGTGACGGCTAGGCAAACTGGGAGTGTAAGGCCTTCGAGCTGCGATGCGACGGGCGCTAGGCGGGCGATCGTGCACAAGGGCGTGGGCGGGCACACAGGCGCGCGGGCAAACAGGAGTGCGACGAGATGCGACATTGGTGCGACAATCATACGTGTCAAATGTGACGAAATGCGACGATAAGGAGCGTGTGCAAAAATGGCTAAGTGTTAGTACACTTGAGAGTATATGGGAGTTTATATGCATATTATATGAACATATTATATATGAACATATTATATTATATACCATATGAACATATTATATGTATAATATAATATATGAACATACGACATAATAATATTATGGGATGAACATAATAATATAATATTATTATGTGAAAAAGGCTTCATAACATAAGTCGGGCCTCGGCTTTAAAGGGTGTGAAGCATATGTATACATGAGCATGAGAGCTCATTAATCCAGGTAACTTCGCACTTCTTTCATACACTCGAAAGGGAAAAGTACTTCGCAGGTTTTGGAGGTAGATACGCATACCTCATGCGTAGTCTAATCCAAGTACGAGGAGTAAGGGACTTGTAGGTTGAGGTATGAATGTTTGGTTGTGAGTGCGGATTTGGATTCTAAGGTACGGGTTTTGGTGTAGGACTTGGCAGAGGATTTTAGGTGGCTCGGGTGAGCACCATCCTTTGTGCAAGAGGTGCACAAGACTATTGTAAAAGGCAGGTGGCCTACCTTTGTAAAAATTGATTAAGTGTGAGACTTGGTTCGGCCAAGACACACTTGTTGTAAAATCTGATATTCTGATATAATATTATTGTTGGGCAGACTGTTCGGGAGTTTCCCCTCCCTTTATACTTGTGTATTGTTCTCGGTTTATTGTTGATGGTTAATGAATGGGAATGTTCTTTGTTGAAGTATAAAGGATAAAATTTTATTCGGTTATAAGGACAAGTAAGTTTATGTTGAAAAAGGCGTAGCCCATAAACGTTAGTATTGTTAAAAAGAAAGCGTTCGGTGGTGCCACACCTCGCCGACACGGTTGGAAGACTACCATAGGCTTGGGGGCGTGACAGTTGGTATCAGAGCAAAGGTTGCTTGTGGAAGTACAGGGTACTCGGTGAATGGTCGAGACTAGATCACAAAGGAAGAAGAAGTTGGATGAAATGGCAGCTGGATCTGAGGCCGGGTCTAATCATGGCGATACTACTATTGGGTTCATGGAAAAGATGTCGGAAAAGATAGAGAGTATGGAGATGTCTTTTAAAGAAGAAGTCGATGAAATCCAAATGAGGAATGATGAGCTCAAGACACAAAATGAGTACACTGAGTATAGGTGTGCCCAACTCGAACAAAGGATCAGAGAAGTCGAGGAATCAAGGGATCAAGATCTTGCAGAATGTCGTGCAGAAATTGAGAACTTGAATAAGACTCTTGAAGATACAAGGAATGAACTTACAATTGTGAAGAGGGCCATGGGGCATTATTCATTTGGGCGAATGCCTCATCTAAAGGTCAAGGAACCAGAATCTTATGATGGAACAAGGAAGGCAGCAATTCTTGGCAACTTCTTATGGGATGTGGAGCAGTACTTGGAGCGGTTGAACCTGATTGATGGTGAGACACAAGTCAAGGTAGCTACTCAATTCTTAACAAAGGATGCTAAGATGTGGTGGCGAAGAAGGGTGTACCAAATTTCCAATGGAATGCTGATGACATCACTTCATGGAAAGACTTGAAGAAGGCTTTGCAGACCCACTTCAGTCCTCAAGATGACACATGGGAAGCAAGGACCAAACTCAAGTACATAAAGCAAACCGGAAGCCTACAAGAATACTAGCAAGAGTATTCAAGTGCAGCTTTGGAACTTCATGACATGGAAAAAAAAGGCAAGGTGTTCAACTTCATTATGGGATTGAAACCTTGGGCACGCAATGAGGTGAGGAGACAGAAGATTAGAACACTTGAAGAAGCTTTTGCTGTGGTTGATAGGTTGGTGGATCACCTTGATGAGACTTTTGATGACAAGAAGAAGAAGTCCGAAAAGCCAAAAGAGAAGAAGGATGATGGTGCTTCGAAAGCAGATGATGGTTCAAAGACAAAGAAGCCTTTGAAGTGTTGGATATGTGCAGGAGCACACATGGTGAAGAATTGTCCCTCTAAACCAAAGGGGTTGCGGTTGCACAGTCTGATGATGAAAGTAATGATGCTTCTGTGGGGATGATGCAGATACTTGGTGCTTCTGCTACTACAGAAGTAGCCTCTAAGGGAGACCCAAAAAGAAACAAGTTAGACTATGTTCGAATGAAGGTTGGAGGTACTAAAGTGGTCACTATGGTGGATAGTGGAGCCTCCCACAACTTCATGAGCAAGGATACTGCAAGGAGGATTGGACTAAAGTTTGTACCAACAAGGGCACAAATGAAGACAATAAATTCTCCTCCGATGGATATTCTTGGTGTAGCAGAGAAGGTAGATACTACACTTTGTGAATGGACCGGGAAGGTGGACTTCACTATAGCACAGATTGATGACTATGAAGCTGTATTGGGGGTGGAGTTTATGAAACAATTCGATGCTATGATTGTACAACATTTGAAGAAGCTCTACATTTATGATGGAAGAGAAGATGTACCCATTGGTGTGCCTACCATTGGTGCAACAAGACCTGATTGTAAAGTAGGAGCAATGCAAATGGAAGACAAGGAAAAAGTGGACAAGCGGTTGTCCACTATTGAGGCAAAACTTGCGGAGCAATCAGTGGTCATCAAGACACTTTCAGATAGCATATTGGACTTAACAAGAAGGCTAGAGTTGGTGGAAGATGATGATGATGATGAGATAAATGTGAGGCCGGATGTCCAGAAGGAATACCGGGTTGCTTATCTACAAAGGATGGAGGTTGAGGATCCTGATAGATGGATCGAGTTGATTAGTGAGGAAGAGCCTTCAGGCTCTACTCCCTCTACATCTTCTTAGATGAGTAAGAAGATGGGCTCATTGCTAGATGCTCATGCCAGTGAGTACTTAAGCATATGGAGCAGGCATGATAGGTGATGGCATGTTGCAGATGAGATGGATGGAGTTTCCATGGACCTGAGCATGGATTATGGATGGTGAGATTGGTGGCAGTGGTCACTAGGCCGAGACATAGTGGAGAAAGAGTCTCTACATATGTTGCAAGGATGTTTGCCTTGTGTAGAAAGGTTGAAATCCCAAATGATGATGATCTTGGTGGAGAGCTACCGAGATGATATGTTGTCGAGGACGGCAACGATTTCAGGTGGAGGAGAATGTAAGGCCTCCGAGCTGCGGTGCGACGGGCGCTGGGCGAGCGATCATGCACAAGGGCATGGGCGGGCACACAGGCGCGTGGGAAAACAGGAGTGCGACGAGTTGCGATGTTGGTGCGATGATCATACGCGTTAAATGTGACGCAATGCGACGATAAGGAGCGTGTGCAAAAATGGCTAAGTGTTAGTACACTTGAGCGTATATGGGAGTTTATATGCATATTATATGAAAATAATATGAACATATTATATGTGAATAAAATATAATATAATATGTGAACATACGACATAATAATATTATGGGATGAACATAATAATATAATATTATTATGTGAAAAAGGCTTCATAACATAAGTCGGCTTTAAAGGAGATTACGCATGGTGTGAAGCATATGTATACATGAGCATGAGAGCTCATTAATCCAAGAAACTTCGCACTTCTTTCATACGCTCGAAGGGGTAAAGTACTTCGCAGGTTTTGGAGGTAGATATGCATACCTCATGCGTAGTCTAATCCAAGTACGAGGAGCAAGGGACTTGTAGGTTGAGGTATGAATGTTCGGTTGTGAGTGTGGATTTGGATTCTAAGGTATGGGTTTTGGTGTAGGACTTGGCAGAGGATTTTAGGTGGCTCGGGTGACCACCATCCTTTGTGCAAGAGGTGCACAAGACTATTGTAAAAGGCAGGTGGCCTACCTTTGTAAAAATTGATTAAGTGTGAGACTTGGTTCGGCCAAGACACACTTGTTGTAAAATCTGATATTCTGATATAATATTATTGTTGGGCAGACTGTTCGGGAGTTGCCCCTCCCTTTATACTTGTGTATTGTTATCGGTTTATTGTTGACGGTTAATGAATGGGAATGTTCTTTGTTGAAGTATAAAGGATAACATTTTATTTGGTTATAAGGACAAGTAAGTTTATGTTGAAAAAGGCGTATCCCATAAACGTTAGTATTGTTAAAAAGAAAGCGTTCGGTGGTGCCGCACCTCGTCGGCACTGTTGGAAGACTACCGTAGGCTTGGGGGTGTGACAGGGAGGGAGCGAGCTAGTCTGAGAAGGAGGCAAAGAGGCAGGAGGTGGAGGTGAAGCCTCATTGTGTTCAACTTGAGATCGAGCGCTACCCCCATGGTCTCCTCCTCTACAACTCCATATGCGATGTCGAACCATCACGCTGTGCCAAATGTGAAGCTCTGGAGAATTAAGGGCTTGGGCAGAAATCTGAGAATGAGCAGAGGGAGTCTAGGCAAGGTTTAAAGCGTAGAATTGGGAATGGGAATAATGGAGACCATTGCCAAAGGCAAGACATCAGAGCAGGAAACAACGTTTTCCTACCACAGTTCTGTTGCAGGGTATTTCTGCCTCGAGCAACCAAACACTGAGAAATGGAGGGCAAGTGGAGGTGTTAATGGGCTCCATAATGGATTGATCTATCTAGAATCCTCGGCAAGAGCGAGCATTAATGTAATTCCGCAAGCTAGCGTGCGTTCGCTTAAGATGAGAATTCATGTACCAAGGCTTGGCCTGGGACAAAGCGCTAGCCACCAGTTGGCTAGGCCGAGCACCGACATTCCAATGTCCCTGCATTAATGCACAGTTAATTCACCCACATCCGGGTAAATATTTGTAAAACTAATTTTTAAAAGGAAAAACTATATCCTATGGATATATTCAAATATTTAAAGACAAATATTTCCACATCAAAGTTGTAATATTTGAAAATATTAATTTGATGTAGTTTTGTTTTAAATTTGTTTGTCATTCCATGTAAAAAACATCATTAAATCTAATATTGATACTATTAAATTTAATAACTTTGGATTAATAAAATATTAAATTTGTTATATTATAATATATATTAATATGTCATGATATATATTAACTCTATATATATTTGGGACGGAATAATAAAAACATAGAGTGATAGAGGTGGAGAGATAGAGTGAGATAAAGGGAGAACGAGACAAGTAGGAGGGAAATGGCAAGAGAGAAATGATGAGAGAGAGAAGAGGAGAGTAGGAGGGATAGAGAGATGGAGTTGTGATGGGAGAAACAGAAGGAAGAAGAAATACATAGAGAGACAAAAGTGGAGAGAGAGAGAGGGAGTGAGAAGGGAGAGATGGAAAGAGAATGTGTATGTTTGGGGATGATATAGAGAGACAAATAAGGAGAGATAGAGAGAAGAGAGAGAGAGAGAGAGAGAGAGAGAGAGAGAGAGAGAGAGAGAGAGAGAGAGTGAGAGAGAGAGAGAGACGAAGAAAGTGAGAGAGGACATGAGAGAGAGAGGAAAAGTGAGGGAGGGAGAGAAAGAGAGATGGAATTATAGGGGGAGAGAGAGGGAGATACAAATAAGCACAAAGAGAGAGGAAGGTGGAGAGGGAGAGAGGAAATGATAAGGGATATGGAGAGAGTGGGAGAGAGGAGACAAGGAGGGAAGAGAGATAGAATGACAGGGGTAGGGAGATAAGGGGAAGAGAGAGAGAGGGGTAGATGAAGATGGAGGGAGAGATAGATATATATGGAGAAATAATTTATATGTTTTTTGGGTGATATAGAGAGGCAAATGAGGGATAGAGGGATATAGAGATATAGATGTAAACTGAAGAAAGGGAATAAGAGAGAGATAAAGAGAGGGAAGGAAGGAGACATAGATAGGTATGATAGAGAGAGCATGTGTGTTTGGGGGCAAGTGAGATAGAGAGATGGAGGGAGATATAGATATAGATGGAGGGGGGAGAGAAGAAATAATATTTATTGCAATAGATGTGTTGATTTTAGTGTAGATGGTGATTTGTAATCTTATTTGATTGCTTTCATTGAATGAGATAGGAGAGGAGGAATGAAGAAATGGAGAAGGAGAGGAGTGAGAGAAGGGTAAGAGAGAGAGGGAGACACAAAGAGAAAGGGGGAGAGAGGGGGAGAGAGAGGAGAGAGAAAGGAAGATAGTGACATGGTTTGAGAGAGAGAGAGTGATGAGGGTGATAGAGGGAGGTATGAGACAAAGGGACGGAGAGGAAGGATGAGAGAGAGGACTTGAAAGAGAGGAGGATAGAGGGAGGGACAAAGATGAGGAAATATGGAGGGGCAAAGAGATAGATTTGAAAGGGGAGAGAAGGAGGGAAGAAGAAAGACATAAAGAGAAAAAATGGAAGAGAGAGAGCGAGAGAGAGTGCCAAGGGATAGATGGAGAGAATGTGTGTATTTTTAGGGGTGAGATAGAGAGATGAAGGACAAATCGAGAGAAGCGGGGAGAGAAGGAGAGAGAAGGCAATAAGGAGGGAGATAGTGACAAAGTTGGAGAGAGAGAGAGAGAGAGAGAGAGAGAGAGAGAGAGAGAGAGAGAGAGAGAGAGAGTCAGACAAATATAGAGAGAGTGTGAGGGAGAGAGAGAATCAAGGGAGATGGGAGAGACAGGGAGACAAAGGAAGGAAGAGAGAGAGAACGTTAAAGAGAGAAGGAGAGAGTTATGGTGAGAGAGATGGAGTTTGAAGTGGAGAGAGAGAGAGGTAAGAATAAAGACATATAGAGAGAAATGTGGAGATATATAGGTGGAGTGATGAGGGATATGAAAATAGAGGGAGAGAATGGAGTGGGAGGGAAGAGAGATAGAAGGCAAGGAAAGAGCGAGAGAAGGTGAAGAGAGAGAGAGGGAAACGATGAGGGAGGGAGAGATATATATAGAGAAAGAGGGTGTATGTTTTGTAGGTTACTTAGAGAGGCAAAGGAGAGACAAAGGGTGATAGAGATATGGATGGAAGGTGAAGAGAAGGAAGAAGAGAGACATAGATAGAATGATGGAGGGAGGGAGTGATAGATAGATATGGAGAGATAGAGTGTGTGTCTTTAGGTTGTTGAGATAAAGAGAAAAATAAGGATATATGGATGCAGATATAGATATATGGAGGAGAGAGGGAAGAATATTTCTTGCATTAGACGTTTTGATTTTAGTGTAGATGGTGATTTCTAATCCTATTTGATTGCTTGCACTAGATGCATTGATTTTAGTGTAGATGTTGATTTTTAAATATGTTTGATTACTTGAACTAGATGCATTTATTTCAATGTAGATGTTGAATTCTAATCCTATTTGATTGCTTGTACTAGATGCATTTATTTCAATGTAGATGTTTTATAATTCTATTTGATTACTTCCACTGGATGCCTTGATTTTAGTGTAGATGTTGATTTCTAATTCTATTTGATTGTTTTCACTATATGTATTGATTTTAGTGTAGCTTTTGATTTCTAATCGTAATCTATTAGATCCATTAATTTCAATGAGGATGTTGTTTTTAAATCATATGTGATTGCTTGCATTAGATGAATTGATTTTAGTGTAGATGTTGATTTCTAATCTGATGGAGTTGAATGTATGATGGTACTATAATTTTAAAGTGATTGTATTAACAATGTACATTGATTCTAGTGTAATCACAAAAAACTTACTCACACTGTGCATTGATTTTTGTGTTATAGTAATTCAAGCTATTAATATTAGAGAGAAAGAGAGACAAGGTATGGTGTTTACTATAATAGCTCGAGTTAAAGATTTGAATGGTTTGCTGCTTCAACTACTCATTTCGTTAATCCATATGAAAATATGGCAAAGCTAATAATGTCACTACTAAAATATGTCAAAAGTTGCCACACTATGGAGTTAGAGGGACATTATTAACAATTAATTAGCTCTCAAAAGTTGCGATACCTGGAATTAAAATTAAATTAGATGTGTTGAATTAATCCTCCTGCAAAGTGCAAATTAATTATTGATAAGATCACCTCCCTTCTTTGTCACCAACTAGTTACTAATAGACAATTAAATATATCCAAAACTACATATATTCAAAATTATTAATAGATAATTGCATACAACAATTTATTCAAAATATTTATTAGAGGAAATGACATATTTATAAACATTCAAAACAAACCATCTCTCCAAAATTTTCATGAAAATGCTATTCAAGATCCATTTTTAAGATATATAGAAAGTGAAGACCACTCATTAAAAAAAAAAAAAAAATACATTATTTCTTGACTTTCCGAAATAGACTATAGATAAAAAAAATAAAAGAAAATAAATAAATAAATAAATAAAAAAAAAAAAAAAAAAAAAAAAAAATAAAAAAAAATCAAATCATCAAAATATTCTTGAAGTAAATAAATTATTTCAAACATTAGCAAAGAAACGAATTATTTTAAGAGTAATGTTTACATATTACATTATTAAAATTGTTTTTAAACATATATATTATTTCAAGAGTAATATTGACGCAATAAAATATTCAAACCGCTCTTCAAGATATATTTAGTAATACCTGGAGGAAAACTATTAAGGATTAATTAGTTGCAAAGGTTGTGAACCTAAAATTAAGTGAAATAGATGTGTAGTATCAATCCTCCTACAAACTATTGATAACATTGTCTCCCTTCTTCATCACCAACTAATTACTAACAAACAATGAAATCCACATATAGAAATATAACACAAGGATTGTAACATTCACAATCATTACCATCCAAATCCAAACACATAAACACAAAATCCACTCAAAACCTTTAAACACAGACGTACAAACCACTCAAGGAAAGTAACACAAACTAAATTAAATAAGAGAATGATGTGGTCATAAGCAAAGAAAATATAACATAATTTCAAAATATGAAGTTTATCTCAAACATATACCTAATATTGATAATTTAAAAATGTGACATTGTTGCATTCAACTCGAACTAGCCTAGATTCATGTAACTCTAGATCTATCATGCATCGAGAGGGATTCAATCCCTGTGCAAGCGTGTCTTAAATTATACACTCCAAAAGAAAGGTTTGCACCGATATGGATTTGATCCCTATCCATGCATGATATATCCAAAGTTAGATGGATCTAGGTTGGTTTATTTATAGACTTATATCCACCTTAACTCTTGATCTACCAAGGGTAAAGAGGGATCAAAACTCTTGTGGTGCAAACTTGTTTTGGAGTGAAAAGAGATTTGATCTCTCTCAATGCTTATATATGGAGTTAATATGGATGTAGGATGGTATGATATAAATTTTACATCACTCTATATAAATGTATTCTCATTTTTAATTTAATTAAAACCTAGATATAATCTCTAGGGAATATCCACATAATATTTTTTATAATAATCAACATAAATTTTTTATATATATCTCAAGAGTAATTATAATTTTTTTTCTCTTCTATTTAATTAAAAATGTTATAGAATAATATTAAAATAAAATGTTTATAAAGTATTAGGTTTGAGAAATTATTTATGGTTATTGTGCATGTGGTACCTAAAAGCCATGGTATTGTAACAAAGCCTATTTACAAGCTAATGATATTCTCTAGTAAAGGAGAGGCTACAGTTCATGTTTAATAACCTTGTTATGTTACAAGTATTAAGTGTTTCGTCCTTATTAATTAAACTTAAATATGGTTACAAAATCATTGTTAGTCCTTGCCAAGGTAGGACTCTATTTGACCATTACTTGTTTAACAACGAACAATGCAACTTATATTGTTTATCTTTGAAAAAAAGTATTTATTTTTCAATAGTATTAAGAAACTAATTTTCAAACATTTGATTGGACATAATTTGAAGGTCTTATTGTAGGCTTTGCATAATGTAATGGAATGTGAATAATTTTATCACATATTTTATTCCATAATTTATGGATATCATTCCAATATTCAAGCATGATTTTTATATATTTGTATAAGTGATTTTTTAATCCAAAAATAAAATTCTTAAAAGGGGCTCATAGTTAGGTAAATACCATATTTACCATTTGTTACTTCCCACCACAATTTAGGTAAGCCTTTATATAAAATGTGGATAGAGATAAGATGTAAATAAATATACTTATCATCTCAAGATTCATAAAGGCAAATATTTTATTGGTCATATTCACATTATAAATTAATATTCTTTAAAATTATTAGGTTTCTTTGAGAATATTGTGATTTATTATTTAATTTTAATTTCCTTATGCATATGTTTTTTCATTACTATATGTAATAGAAAGATGTTGTAAATTCCCATCCTATAAACATTTTGACTCGGTCATTTTTTTGTAATTTGGACATTGGTGAGGCTAGATCATGGTCATTTCCAAGAATAACACCCAAATAGGGTGGGGAACTGAATAGTGACTTCCCATGAGTCCTTCAATAGCCCAACCGCAATCACTATCTATCAAGGACCTCATGAACTTTGACTGAGTCAAATTACATAAAAATAAAAGTAAGAATAAAAATTAAATAGAATAAAAAAATAAAATTAATACTTATAATTAGTTAAAACATTTTGATTAATAAAATTATACGAAAATAAAAATAGAAAAAAAAATGATCTTTCTAAGAATTTGGTAGATCCAGGAGATATAATGTGAGTTTTTTTGAAAATACGTTACTTGCTTATTTATTTAGATCCCACTTTTTTAATAGTTTCACCACTCATCATCAAAAACTCAAACATGATAATGCCTCAATAAAAACACACACAACATATTTCCATAGACTAACATTAACCATATTCATGTTTTATCATAAAATTCTAAATAATAAATCAAAATAAGTCAAGCTTAGTCATATTATTAGAATAAAAACAAAACATAACTATGCTGAATTATATGGAAAATTATCATTCTTAAATTATGGAAGTTTATAATAATTTTATTGTCCATTAATTTAAATAAAATAAAATACATGAGCTTCTTTCACATAGAGCAATTGTTTAGTCACATTATAATAATAATAATAATAATAATAATAATAATTACCATTCTTATCATTCTTAAATTATGGTTGGTTATAATGATGTTATTGTCCATTCATTTAAAATAAATAAAATATATAGAGCTTCTTTCACATGGAAAATTTATTTTATGCATATTTTAAAAATAATGTTATTGTAAATTAACATGGTATTAAATTAAAGTTGTTTTTTTGTTAATGGGGAAAGTATTTTTTCTCAATTGAGTAAAAACCAGCATAAAAATATTTTCTACTATTATATTATTAAAAAATAAATTTAAATAGAAATAACAACAATTTTCCTAATAATCTAAAATAATTCCAATTCACAGCTATAAAATTATTTAGCTTTTATTTTAATAATATTTTTCTACTATTTTAAAATAAAAAATAAATTTTTAACAACTATAAAATTAATTATATATTATTATAAATCAATTACTTTTAAAAGTTCATAGATTCATTTCCCTTTATTTATGGGTAACTTTTTGGTTATTCGTTTTATTTTAAGTTAATTTAAGAAATATTTTTATTTTAATTTATTATGTTAAAGTAATCCCTAAATTTATTATTTAGTTTAATTATAATTTATGGAAGTACTTCCTAAATTTATATAATATATATTTAATTTCAAATTATTTTCTTTTTACCACAATTTATTATCAATAAAATTTTTACTTGTAACTATTTAAGTCTAAAGATGATACTGAAAGTTTAAAGAGTTTGGAAAAAAATGTTATCATTCATATAATTTTATATACTTATTTTTAAGGTCAATCAAGCCACATACCAAATGTTACATAACATAAATTTTCCAAATAAACTATCCAAAAAAATCTTGAACTAAATTAACTTATTCTTAATTTCTAAAATTATTTTTAACCTAATATTTTTATTACCATCTAATTTTATATGGAATCACTATTATTTATTTATTATTCAAGATTTATTATTTCCAAATATAAAGATAATTTGTATGATGATAAAGAGTTATTTAGAAAAAATAAACTAATGTGTATAGAAGTGGTCAAACCCAATCTTGATAACAAGTGTGTCTTGACTAGTGATAAGAAGAAAATAGACACTTCCTAAGTAAGAACGAATTCTCATGACCTTCAAAGTGAAGGCGTTGGTCAAATTCCCAGAATACCTTGGGACAAAAGAGTTTGTCATCTTTTCCATACTAAGACGGTTGAAGATGAAAAGCATTTTTTCTCTGGGATTGTGGAAAACTCACTCACATATGTTGAAATTTTAAAAATATTTGCCACATTACCAGCGTTCTGCACATGTTAAATCAACAAAACTATAGCGCTATATTAACCCTTCTCTCCCTTCTTTTCTATCATAAAAATAAAATATTAAATAATCTTCATTAATCTTTTACTTTCTTGGTAGACATTACTCACCATCATTACCATATTCCTTATTTTCCACTAAATACTCTCAAATTTATTAATTTATTTATTTTATTTCAAATCTTTTCTCCCCTAAATATTTTTAAGTTTAATAATTAAGTTGGTTTAGATTTTTTAATTCAAACCAAATATATATCTATATATATATATATATATATATATATATATATATATATATATATATATATATATATATATATATATATTATTTTATATTTTATAAATAAATAATATTAAAATTTCAATGGGCCTCTAGTAGGATTCTTGGCTAAGAGTTAATCTTCCAGGAACTTAGGGAAACACTGAATGACCCAAGACTTAGAGACATCTCACAAACGTGCTCTTAAGAACCATAAGCACGTTATTACTATGTGGTTTTCCTTGAATAACGGTGATGACTTAGTGTGGAGGAGATTACTTGTCCCAGTGCTTGTTTGACAACTAAGTTAAGTGTAGTCTAACAAGACAGAGGAGTTACCGAGAAAGTTATGGAAATTCCGCTCATATTTAGAGAAAATCTCGCAATGATCTTTGTAAATCCAAGTTATTGTTGTTAAACTTAAAATTCTAGGTGTCCTACACATTTTTTATGGTTCTCAATCCATTTCCAACATCAACAACTCGATTCAAAGACTACCTCTACAAGATTTTTTGAAATTTTTTTGGCTAGATCCTCGTCACTTTCGACCACCCCCACAATTATTCTTCTTCTTTAGAAGCTTTCTCACCATATAAAAAACAATAATACCTCAAATCCAATTCGCTTTTACTATTATTTCAAAAATTAATATTAAAAGAATAATTTTATTGCCGAGACCACAATTATTCTTCTTCTTTAGAAGCTTTCTCACCATATAAAAAACAATAATACCTCAAATCCAACTCGCTTTTACTATTATTTCAAAAATTGATATTAAAAGAATAATTTTATTGCCGAGAATCTGGCTGCTTTTGACCACCCAGACAATTCACCATATAAAAAACAATGATACCTCAAATCCAACTTTTACTATTATTTCTTATTGCCGAGAATCTGGCTGCTTTTGACCACCCAGACAATTCACCATATAAAAAACAATAATACCTCAAATCCAACTCACTTTTATTATTATTTCAAAAAATATTAATAAAAAAATAATTTTATTGCCAAGATTCCAGCCACTTTTAACCACTCAGTTAATTCACCATATAAAAAACAATAATACCTCAAATCCAACTCACTTTTATTATTATTTCAAAAAATATTATTAAAAAAATAATTTTATTACTGAAGTTCGTGCTAGTTTTAATCATCTAGACAATTCACCATATAAAAAACAATAATACATCAAATACAACTCACTTTTATTATTATTTCAAAAAATATTATTAAAAAATTAAAATAGAGAGACCCACATGAACACCCCAAACTACCGTTACCACAACACCTCACAAAGTTTTAATATCGAAAGAATGGAAATTGTAATTGAACATGGTAAAATTTAACATGGAATCTATTATTTTATTTATTCAATAATGTAATAATGGTTTACCTTATTTAATATAGACCAAATTTTACCATGTTCGGGTAATTTACATTATCTCTCGAAGCTTCATGTAATTTATATTATCTCACGGAGACATTTTTAGTTTGAGAAATTCTGAGTGCAACTCATAGGTTGGCTACGCTTCAAGGTTGAGTTTGAAGTTCGAATTAATGGTGTGCAGGGCAATCTAGCCAAAGCTGAAATTCTTCAACAAGGGGGAAGTACCAACAAATGGGCAATATTACTGGACATGCTCTCTGCATCCATTTTTGTCCATGCTAATGGCGAAGATAGGGCTTCCTCCATCCACGAGACGCTACAGCCTCCAAAAATCCAGTAATCTTCAAAATATTCTAATTTCCTTTTGTTTCGGACAAATTTCATTTATTTTCTTTATACGCCTTATATTGGGCTTGGCACTCATGCAACTTCTTTCTAACCCACTACCATTCTTCTGAGCCCTAGAGCCCTAGTTAGGCCAAATGAATTGTGATTTTTCAGTGTTAGAAACTAACTCTAGACCAGTGACATAGGAATTTGGAAAGAAGAAATGGGATAACCTTCCCCACCTAGTTTCACTTTCGGACAGACCCCTTGATCTATATAAGGGTAAAAAAGCATGCTTGAAACATACCTGTCACTCTTCTATATATTAGGAAGAATAAGTTGGAAGAAAAAATCTTGGGAAAAGACGGAGAGATCCCTTATTTCAACAAGTGGGCCTATATCATATGACCCTATGACTAAGGTTAATCTTATGCTTATTCCCCTAATGTGTATGTTTATGTTCTTTTACTCTAATTGTTATAGAAATATTGTAGAAACTACTGAATAATATTCATTTGATTTCTACACTACGATCTTTTTTCTGTAGTTTTACTTTTAAACTAAGGATTAGTATCTCTCGCTTTCTCCGGCAGAGCGAGATGCCTTGCCTGTAGCAGGTTCCCAACAACATCTAAGCAGGGTATTTCATATATTGATCCATACCTTGAGCATATCCAGTACCGGGTGAAGAGCCAGCCACATCAGTGGCATATCGACCAGCATCTAAGTTTAAGGTAGCTCTCTTGTTATCGGCTTTCTTTCAATCAGTCAACTAGAACTACCCCTAAAAGTTTTTTATATTAATACAAATCCTAGAAATAATCTAAATGTTTTATTAGCAAAGTATGGAGAATACAAGTTTTTTATATTAATGCAAACCCCAGAAATAATCTAAATGTTTTATGAGCCAAAGTATGGAGAATAACTTGGTTAAGTTATTCTCATATTAAATATTTTTCTCATACGAGATCTCAAGCCAACTGAGAGGGAGTGGAGCGAAGCTACTGTAGCTCCTGAAAAGGTTAAACTGTCCACACCATGGAGGGTATGATCATAACTGAGAGCACAACTTTCCACACTATGGAGGGTATGATCATAACTAAGAGCGCAAGGGAAATTCAATCCATAACGACTAAGAGTTTTTTTTCCTTGGAATTAAACAGCAACAATAATAATTATTTTTTCCTGATGCAAATTTATATGAGGTTTTTTTTTGGAAAGACATATCAATATTATGAGGTGTTTCTATAATGACATCATTAATGTTATAATGGACACTGAAATGTTTTTACATTATATTTATAGAAGCATATCTAAAGTATTAGTTTGTTAGGGTTCTACGTAAATGGGAAATTGATTGATCCTCTGAAGTGACTGAGGTTGCAAGAAGTGATTAACTTATACTTTTGAGACTTGATCTTTTGATTGATCTTCCTAAATATTCGATTGGCTTGTGTCGCTTTGCCTGCGTTCAGTTGAATCAAACTTACATCTTTGTCTTGAAAGTTGATGGCTCGCATTCAGTTGAATCAAACTTACATCTTTGTCTTGGAAGTTGATGGCTCTGTGGGCAAGAATCGATTGAATTCTGATATCACAACGACCTGTTATCTCCTAAGTTTGTGATCATTGGTATTCTCGGAATTTTATGCCATAAGAACAACTGAGTTAGAAAACATCATGGGTTTTATTACATAAGATAACACCATGCATTAGAAAACATCACGAGTTAAGAATAATGGGAGAAAAAGATGGTGTATGGGTTAAATACAATGTCTTTATTTTTAATAATGTGAAGTTGAGACTTGTGCGACTAAATTTTTCGGAAAATTCTTGATTAATAAAATACAATAGTAAGTATGAGAAGATATTCAAATAATCAATCTATTAAGATAATATTCATAAATTAACACACATGTGAAACAATGTATTGGATCAGTTTACAATGTATTCGATCTGATTACTTGCAGTTATTTCAAGCCTTTGTAAAGTATGAGAGATGATATTCTTAAAATAAAACACACATTGTGACAATGAATGGGAACATTTTTCAAACTTTTTTCAAATAATTCTTATCGGCTGATGGAGATTGTTAAAAATAATCAATTTATTAATAGCAGGTACGAATATCATTCACTGACCTTCCCTAACTCTAGAGCTGTAATAAACTTCATAGTTCGTGTTTTGAGATTCTTCACTACTGAAATGTTGAGATACTTGTAACATCATATCATTCACTGGCCTTCCCCAACTCCGGAGCTGTAATAAACTTCATAGTTCTAGTTTTGAGATTCTTCACTACTGAAATGTTGAGATACTTGTAACATCATCTTCTTTTGAATCAGAGCATATTGGTTATTGTTATTTTCAAAACCAAAATCATTGTGGAATCCATTATCAATGTAGAATCTATTAAACCATACTCAACAAACACACTAATTATTTACCCTGTAAATGTTGTGCCTCCTCTCATCATATGAAAATCCTTTATTTTGACACCAGACTACCTCCTTTCTGATTTCGAAACAATTTGGAACATTCTTGCTGAGCTTTGCTAGACATTCTCCTCTCACAAAACTGCTAATATTGATGTTGTGGGAATCAGGAGCTCTCTTACAAACATAAATGATGATATTTTGTGATTTTGTAATGTGATATCCATGGGAAAAAGTCTGGAAAAATATTTTGTGGTCTTCAAGACTCACTAAAATCTCTCCTTATAAATTACAAACATTAACAGTCCCAAACATTAACCGTCCCAGCAAATGAACTTGGAAAGGTGAGATTTTAGTGAAAGTTGAAGACAACAAAATAGTTTTCCAAACCTTTTCCTGTGAATCTCACATTACAAAATCATAGGATATCATCATTTCCGTTTGTAAGAGAGCTAGTGATTCCCACAACATCAATATTAGTAGCATTATGACAGGACAATGACTTGCAAAGCGTAGCAAGAATGAATCAAATTGTTCCGAAATTAGAAATGAGGTGTCTCTCAAAATAAGATATTTGCATATGATGAGAGGACACACAACATTTTCACGACAAATTATGAGGGTGTTTTTTGAATATGGTCAAGTAAATTTTATTTTTATGTTGGATTCCACATTGATTTTGGCTTTGGAAATAACAAAAACCAATATGCTCTGATTCAGAAGAAGAGAATGTTACAAGTATCTCCACATTTCAGCAGTGAAGAATCTCTAAACTCCAACCATGAAGTTTCTTAAAGCTACAGAGTTGGGGAACACCAGTGAAGGATATTGGTACCTACTAGTAACAAATTGATTATTTTGACAAATCTCCACCAACTGATAAGAATTGAAAAACATTTCACATTCAATGTTTCCATGTGTGTTTTAATTTATGAATACCATTTTAATATATTAATTTAATTTATGAATACCATATTAATATATTAATTATTTGAATATCTTCTCATATTTACTATTGTATTGTATTAACCAAATTTTCTAAAAATTTGGTCAGACATGTCTCTGAGTCATGGTATTATCTCTTCTAATATAACACATGATGTTTTCTAACTCATAGTTGTTCTTATGGCATAAAATTCCGAGAATACCAATGATCACAGTTTATTGTTAGAAAACGTTTAACAGGGAAAAGGAGCTGAGAAATAGGTTGCAGTAAGGTAATTCTTATGATAATTCTATACAAGTTGTGACAAAGTCAACTAGCTCAAAAATAGACATAGGGATTTAATTAAAACATAAATTTTACACACAGCAAAAAACATAGTAAAATAAAGGAGGTTGCTATAAATCTGCTTGTGAAGGATTAATACCATAACCCAACTAGCACACTTTACATTATATGTCAAAACATAAGGAAATTACATTCTAGCGATAAATTGATGGTTGCTCCTTCAAGTGAAAAAAACACAACAATTTACATACTTGGGTTGCAAAGTAAACTTTTGTAAAACTCAGTAAAAATGGTTTTCACCCACCCACCAATATTTCCTCCAAAATTTTCCCCTCACTGCTCAGATCTAGCTTACCCAACATACAAAATGAATTTTACATCCATATTTATCTTAACATACAAATTTGACATTAATTACATGATAGAGAAAATATTTAATAGGCACGGGTGATTTTACATAGTAAAAAGTTTCCTAAGCTTACAGGTGTTGTGGAGTGTAGAAAACACATTATTGAGACATTAAAAATTAATCTTGAGAATTAATTCAAGGTAAGCCTACCCGTAATAAACCACGTAGATCACTTGATCCACATATCGATTGGGATTGTTGAGACTTCAACGTAAACCCACCAGTAATAACCCACGTAGATCACTTGATCGACATATCCAGTAATAACCCACGTAGATCACTTGATCGACATATCAATTGGGATTGGGACTCACCCCTTACAACTCCATTCCAGTAAAAACAACTTCTCCAAGTAGGGAGCCTCTGCAAATATCTCAAAAATTTAACCAAACTGCGTATAAAAACTCCAAACAGTGTCCAAGTAAAACTTTATTTTAAACTTGGCTAGTTTTTTTTCTCTCTCTCCTTCACACATGTGGGCAAAAATAGAAAGTATTTAGTGATTTGAATTGCTGTGAGGGAGGTAGAAAGTATATTTATAGTGGATGAAAGAGACTGAATAAGTCTGACTCTTGGTTGGGTTGACATGATTTTATGGTAGTTCGGCTTGACTTTTGGATCTTGGTTGGGTTGACATGATTTTATGGTAGTTCGGCTTGACTTTTGGAGAGGTGCCACTTGAACTACCGATGAAATATGACGAAATATTGGCACCCTGAGTGCTTCCATCTCGGTGCCAGGTGTAGCCTTCAAATCCCTCATCAATATTTTGGTTGACATGCCAGGCGACTCTGCCTTCATCTATTTGAGGCTGCTTAGGGACCAAACTAAATTCCATTCTATGAACATTCTGAGTTTGGTCCGTAGAGAGATGCGTAGTAGCATTAAGCTAGTTTTCTTCTTCGGAAAGGATAATAGTGATATTAGCTGAGATGAGTGGCCGATTCATGTTGCTCTGAAACCGGAAATGGTTCAAGTGGAAAGTAGAATGAGGGAGGTGACGGCTAGGCAGACTGGGAGGGAGCGAGCTCGTCTGAGAAGGAGGCAGAGAGGCAGGAGGTAGAGGTGAAGCCTCATTGTGTTCAACCTGAGATCGAGCGCTACCCCCAGGGTCTCCTCCTCTGCGACTCCATATGCGATGTCGAACCATCACACTGCGCCGAATGTGAAGCTCTAGAGAATTGAGGGCTTGGGCAGATATCTGAGAATGAGCAGAGGGAGTCTAGGCAAGGTTTAAAGGGTAGAATTGGGAATGGGAATAATGGAAACCATTTCCAAAGGCATGACATCAGAGCAGGCAACAATGTTTTCCTACCATATTTATGTTGTAGGGGATTTCTGCCTGGAGCGAGCAAACACTGAGAAATGGAGGGCAAGTGGAGGTGTTAATGGGCTACAAAATGGATTGATCTGTCTGGAATCCTCGGCAAGAGTGAGCATTAATGTAATTCTGTAAGCTGGCCTGCGTTTGCTTAAGATGAGAATTCATGTACCAAGGCTTGGCCTCGGACGAAGCGCTGGCCACCAGCTGGCTAGTCCGAGCGCCGATATTCCAACGTCCCTGCATTAATGCAGAGTTAATTTTCCTGCATCCGGGTAAATATTTGTAAAACTAATTTTTAAAAGGAAAAACTATATCCTATGGATATATTCAAATATTTAAAGACAAATATTTCCATATCAAAGTTGTAATATTTGAAACTATTAATTTGATGTAGTTTTGTTTTAAATTTGTTCATCATTCCATGTAAAAATCATCATTAAATCTAATATTGATATTATTAAATTTAATAACTTTGGATTAATAAAATATTAAATTTGTTATATTATAATATATATTAATATGTCATGATATATATTAACTATATATATATTTGGGAGGGAATAACAAAAACATAGAGTGACAGAGGTGGAGAGATAGAGTGAGATAAAGGGAGAACGAGACAAGTAGGAGGGAAAGGGCGAGAGAGAAATGATGAGAGAGAGAAGAGGAGAGCGGGAGGGATAGAGAGATGGAGTTGTGATGGGAGAAAGGGAGGGAAGAAGAAATACATAGAGAGACAAAAGTGGAGAGAGAGAGGGAGTGAGAAGGGAGAGATGGAAAGAGAATGTGTATGTGTGGGGATGATATAGAGAGACAAATAAGGAGAGGTAGAGAGAAGAGAGAGAGAGAGAGAAGGAGAGAAGGAGAAAGGGAGGGAGAGAGTGACAAAGTTGGAGAGAGAGAGAGAGAGAGATGAAGGAAGGGAGAGAGGACATGAGAGAGAGAGGATAAGGGAGGGAGGGAGAGAAAGAGAGATGGAATTAGAGGGGGAGAGAGAGGGAGATGCAAATAAACAGAAAGAGAGAGGAAGGTGGAGAGGGAGAGAGGAAATGATAAGGGATATGGAGAGAGTGGGAGAGAGGAGAGAAGGAGGTAAGAGAGATAGAATGACAGGGGTAGGGAGATAAGGGGAAGAGAGAGAGAGGGGTAGATGAAGATGGAGGGAGAGATAGATATATATGGAGAAATAATTTATATGTTTTTTGGGTGATATAGAGAGACAAAGGAGGGATAGAGGGATATAGAGATATATATGTAAACTGAAGAAAGGGAATAAGAGAGAGATAAAGTGAGGGAAGGAAGGAGACATAGATAGGTATGATAGAGAGAGCATGTGTGTTTGGGGGCAGGTGAGATAGAGAGAAAAAGGAGAGATGGAGGGAGATATAGATAAAGATGGAGGGGGGAGAGACGAAATAATATCTATTGCACTAGATGTGTTGATTTTAGTGTAGATGGTGATGATTCGGATTTAAGCAGGAACGCAATAGATTACAGAGATAACCATAAATACAGAGATGCGATAACCATAAAAACAGAGATGCAGCGGAAATAATACTTCATTTCATTAATGGAGAATACTGAAATATGCTTACAAATAGAAATAACCCAGCTAGGGCGATGGTAGCTTATCTTTGAGAAGAGATGTGTCGGCTACATGCCTCTGAACTTTTTCGAGCTGTGTTACAATGAGGCTCGAGGGCCTATTTATTGATCAGAAACAATGGAAAACCCTTCACATTCCAAAACCTAACCCTAGAAGATGAAACGCCAAATTGTGGGCCCCGTTTTTGGGTAAGTTAGTACATCAACTTCCCGGGGTCGCGAATTGGTCGTACTATCTCCGTTTGACGCGCATGATAGCCCGTTGGAAAGATCTCTCCGAGGACTACGACGAAAAAGACGATTTTTATCAAAAAAATCATTGGCGGTGGATTTCTCAAAAAACGTCGTTAGGGCCTCAAAACGGCTCCGGAAGTTTAGGACCGGAAAAACTGCTAAAAATAGTAAACTGTGCTATAATTAAGGAAACTGAAAAACTGAAAGAGACAGTTGTGGGGGTCCAAATGGGATAGGTGGGTGGCCACCAACATCCACCTGGATCAAGTGATTTGTAATCTTATTTGATTGCTTTCATTGAATGAGATAGGAGAGGAGGAATGAAGAAATGGAGAAGGAGAGGAGTGAGAGAAGGGTAAGAGAGAGAGGGAGACACAAAGACAAAGGGGGAGAGAGGGGGAGAGAGAGGAGAGAGAAAGGAAGATAGTGACATGGTTTGAGAGAGAGAGTGATGAGGGAGATAGAGGGAGGTATGAGACAAAGGGAGAGAGAGAGGAAGGATGAGAGAGAGGACTTGAAAGAGAGGAGGATAGAGGGAGGGATGAAAATGAGGAAATATGGAGGGACAAAGTGATAGATTTGAAAGGGGAGATGAGGGAAGAAGAAAGACATAAAGAGAAAAAATTGAAGAGAGAGAGCGAGAGAGAGTGCCAAGGGAGAGATGGAGAGAATGTGTGTATTTTTAGGGGTGAGATAGAGAGATGAAGGGCATATCGTGAGAAGGGGGGAGAGAAGGAGAGAGAAGGCGATAAGGAGGGAGATAGTGACAAAGTTGGAGAGAGAGAGAGAGAGAGAGAGTCAGACAAATATAGAGAGAGAGTTGAGGGAGATGGGAGAGACAGGGAGACAAAGGAACGAAGAGAGAGAGGACATGAAAGAGAGAAGGAGAGAGTTATGGCGAGAGAGATGGAGTTTGAGGTGGAGAGAGAGGGAGGTAAGAAGAAAGACATAGAGAGAGAAATGTGGAGAGATATAGGTGGAGTGATGAGGGATATGAAAATAGAGGGAGAGAATAGAGCGGGAGGGAAGAGAGATAGAAGGCATGGAAAGAGCGAGGGAAGGTGAAGAGAGAGAGAGGGAAAGGAAGAGGGAAGGAGAGATAGATATAGAGAAAGAGGGTGTATGTTTTGTGGGTGATTTAGAGAGGCAAAGGAGAGACAAAGGGAGATATAGATATGGATGGAAGGTGAATAGAAGGAAGAAGATAGACATAGATAGAATGAGGGAGGGAGGGAGTGATAGATAGATATGGAGAGATAGAGTGTGTGTATTTAGGTGGTTGAGTTAGAGAGAAAAATAAGGATATATGGATGGAGATATAGATATATGGAGGAGAGAGGGAAGAATATTTCTTGCATTAGACGTATTGATTTTAGTGTAGATGGTGATTTCTAATCCTATTTGATTTCTTGCACTAGATGCATTGATTTTAGTGTAGATGTTGATTTCTAAATATGTTTGATTGCTTGAACTAGATGCATTTATTTCAATGCAGATGTTTAATTCTAATCCTATTAGATTGCTTGTACTAGATGCATTTATTTCAGTATAGATGTTTTATAATTTTATTTGATTACTTGCACTAGATGCCTTGATTTTAGTGTAGATGTTGATTTCTAATTCTATTTGATTGTTTTCACTATATTCATTGATTTTAGTGTATGTTTTGATTTCTAATCGTAATGTATTAGATCCATTAATTTCAATGAGGATGTTGTTTTTAATCGTATGTGATTGCTTGCATTAGATGAATTGATTTTAGTGTAGATGTTGATTTCTAATCTAATGGAGGTGAATATATGATGGTACTATAATTTTAAAGTGATTGGATTAACAATGTACATTGATTCGAGTGTAATCACAAAAAAATTACTCACACTGTGCATTGATTTTTGAGTTATAGTAATTCAAGCTATTAATATTAGAGAGAAAGGGAGACAAGGTATGGTGTTTACTATAATAGCTCGAGTTAAAGATTTGAATGGTTTACTATTTCAACTACTCATTTCGTTAATCCATATGAAAATATGACAAAGCTAATAATGTCACTACTAAAATATGTCAAAAGTTGCCACACTATGGAGTTAGAGGGACATTATTAACAATTAATTAGCTCTCAAAAGTTGCGATACATGGAATTAAAATTAAATTAGATGTGTAGAATTAATACTCCTGCAAAGTGCAAATTAATTATTGATAAGATCACCTCCCTTCTTTGTCACCAACTAATTACTAATAGACAATTAAATATATCCAAAACTACATATATTCAAAATTATTAATAGATAATTGCATACAACAATTTATTCAAAATATTTATTAGAGGAAATGACATATTTATAAACATTCAAAACAAACCATCTCTCAAAAATTTTCATCAAAATGCCATTCAAGATCCATTTTTAAGATATATAGAAAGTGAAGACCACTCATTAAAAAAAAAAAAATACATTATTTCTTGACTTTCCGAAATAGACTAAAAAATAAAAATAAAAAAAAATAATTCAAATCATCAAAATATTCTTGAAGTAAATAAATTATTTCAAACCTTAGCAAAGAAACGAATTATTTTAAGAGTAATGTGTACATATTAAATTATTGAAACTGTTTTTAAAGATATATATTATTTCAAGAGTAATCTTGACCGAATAAAATATTCAAACCGCTCTTCAAGATATATTTAGTAATACCTGGATGAAACTATTAAGGATTAATTAGTTGCAAAGGTTGTGAACCTAAAATTAAGTGAAATAGATGTGTAGTATCAATCCTCCTACAAACTATTGATAACATTGTCTCCTTTCTTCATCACCAACTAATTACTAACAAACAATGACATACACATATAGAAATATAACACAAGGATTGTAACATTCACGATCATTACCATCCAAATCCAAACACATAAACACAGAATCCACTAAAAACATTTAAACAGAGACGTACTAACTACTCAAGGAAAGTACCACAGACTAAATTAAATAAGAGAATGATGTGGTTATAAGAAAAGAAAATATAATATAATTTCAAAATATGAAGTTTATCTCAAACATATACCTAATAATGATAATTTAAAAATGTGACATTGTTGCACTTAAATCGAACTAGCCTAGATTCATGTAACTCTAGATCTATCATGCATCGAGAGGGATTCAATCCCTATGGGTGGAAGTGTGTCTTAAATTATACACTCCAAAAGAAAGGTTTGCACTGATATGGATTTGATCACTATCTGTGCATGATATATCCAAACTTATATGGATCTGAGTTGGTTTATTTATAGACTTATATCCACCTTAACTATCAATCTACCAAGGGTAAAGAGGGATCAAAACTCTTGTGGTGCAAACTTTTTTTGGAGTGAAAAGAGATTTGATCTCTCTCAATGCTTATATATGGAGTTAATATGGATGTAGGATGGTATGATATAAATTTCACATCACTCTATATAAATGTATTCTCATTCTTAATTTTATTAAAACCTAGATATAATCTCTAGGGAATATCCACATAATATTTTTGATAATAATCAACATAAATTTTTTATATATATCTCAAGAGTAATTTTAATTTTTTTTCTCTTCTATTTAATTAAAAATGTTATAAAATAATATTAAAATAAAATGTTTATAAAGTATTAGGCTTGTGAAATTATTTATGGTTATTGTGCATGTGATATCTAAAAGCCATGGTATTGTAACAAAGCCTATTTACAAGTCAATGATATTCTCTAGCAAAAGAGAGGCTACAGTTCATGTTTAATAATCTTCTTATATTACAGGTATTAAGTGTTTTGTCCTTGTTAATTAAATTTAAATATGGTTTCAAAATCATTGTTAGTCCTTGCCAAGGTAGGACTCTATTTGACCATTACTTGTTTAACAATGAGCAATGGAACTTATATTGTTTATCTTTGAAAAAAAATATTTATTTTTCAATAGTATTAAGAAACTAATTTTCAAACATTTGATTGGACATAATTTGAAGGTCTTATTGTAGGCTTTGCATAATGCAATGGAATGTGAATAATTGTATCACATATTTTATTCCATAATTTATGGATATCATTCCAATATTCAAGCATCATTTTTATATATTTGTGTAAGTGATTTTTTAATCCAAAAATAAAATTCTTAAAAGGGGCTCATAGTTAGGTAAATAGCATATTTACCATTTGTTACTTCCCACCACAATTTAGGTAAGCCTTTCTATAAAATGTGGATAGAGATAAGATGTAAATAAATATACTTATCTCAAGATTCATAAAGGAAAATATTTTATTGGTCATATTCACATTATAAATTAATATGCTTTAAAATTATTAGGTTTTGTTGAGAATATTGTGATTTATTATTTAATTTTAATTTCCTTATGCATATGTTTTTCATTACTATTTGTAATAGAAAGATGTTGTAAATTCCCATCCTATAAACATTTTGACTCCTCATTTTTTTTGTAATTTGGACATTGGTGAGGCTAGATCATGGTCATTTCCAAGAATAACACCCAAATAGGGTGGGGGACTGAATAGTGACTTACCATGAGTCCTTCAATAGCCCAACCGCAATCACTATGTATCAAGGACCTCATGAACTTTGACTGAGTCAAATTACATAAAAATAAAAATAAGAATAAAAATGAAATAGAATAAAAAATAAAATTGATACTTATAATTATTTTAAAACACTTTGATTAATAAAATTATACGAAAAAAAAATAGAAAAAAAAATGATCTTTCTAAGAATTTGGTAGATCCCGAAGATATAATGTGAGCTTTTGAAAATACGTTCCTTGCTTATTTATTTAGATCCCACTTTTTTAATAGTTTCACCACTCATCATCAAAGACTCAAACATGATAATACCTCAATAAAAACACACACAACATATTTCCTTAAACTAACATTAACCATATTCATGTTTTATCATAAAATTCTAAATAATAAAACAAAATAAGTCAAGCTTAGTCATATTATTAAAATAAAAACAAAACATAATTATGCTGAATTATATGGAAAATTATCATTCTTAAATTATGGAAGTTTATAATAATTTTATTGTCCATAAATATAAATAAAATAAAATACATGAGCTTCTTTCACACAAATTAATCGTTTAGTCACATTAAAATAATAATAATAATAGTTATAATAATAATTACCTTGAACTATATGGAAAATTATCATTCTTAAATTATGGTTGGTTATAATGATGTTATTGTCCATTCATTTAAAACAAATAAAATATATAGAGCTTCTTTCACATGGAAAATTTATTTTATGCATATTTTAAAAATAATATTATTGTAATATTAAATTAACATGGTATTAAATTAAAGTTTTTTTGTTAATGGGAAAGTATTTTTTCTCAATTGAGTAAAAATCAACATAAAAATATTTTCTACTATTATATTATTAAAAATTAAATTTAGATAGAAATAACAACTATTTTTCCTAATAATCTAAAATAATTGCAATTCACACCTATAAAATTATTTAGTTTTTATTTTAATAATATTTTTTTACTATTTTAAAATCAAAAATAAATTTTTAACAACTATAAAATTAATTATATGTTATTATAAATTAATTGATTTTAAAAGTTCATAGATTCATTTCCCTTTATTTATGGGTAACTTTTTGGTTATTCAATTTATTTTAAGATAATTTAAGAGATATATATATATTTTAATTTATTATTTTAAACTAATCTCTAAATTTATTATTTAGTTTAATTATAGTTTATGGAAATACTTCCTAAATTTATATAATATATATTTAATTCCAAATTATTTTCTTTTTACCTCAATTTATTATCAATAAAATTTTTACTTGTAACTATTTAAGTCTAAAGATGATACTCAAAGTTTAAAGAGTTTGGAAAAAAATGTTATCATTCATATAATTTTATATACTTATTTTTAAGGTCAATCAAGCCAAATACCAAATGTTACATAACATAAATTTTCCAAATAAATTATCTAAAAAAATATTAAACTAAATTAACTTATTATTAATTTCTAAAATTATTTTTAACCTAATATTTTTATTACCATCTAATTTTATGTGGAATAACTATTATTTATTTATTACTCAAGATTTATTATTTCCAAATCTAAAGATAAGTTGTATGATGATAACGAGTTATTTAGAAAAAATAAACTAATGTGTAAAGAAGTGATCAACCTCAATCTTAATAACAAGTGTGTCTTGACTAGTGATAAGAAGAAAATAGACATTTCCTAAGCAAGAACAAATTCTCATGACCTTCAAAGTGAAGGCGTTGGTCAAATTCCCAGAATACCTTGGGACAAAAGAGTTTGTTAGCTTTTCCATACTAAGACGGTTGAAGATGAAAAGCATTTTTTCTCTGGGATTGTGGAAAACTCACTCAAAAATATTTGCCACATTACCAGCGTTCTGCACATGTTAAATCAACAAAACTATAGCACTATATTAACCCTTTTCTCCCTTCTTTTCTATCATAAAAATAAAATATTAAAGAATCTTCATTAATCTTTTACTTTCTTGGTAGACATTACTCACCATCATTACCATATTCCTTATTTTCCACTAAATACTCTCAAATTTATTAGTTTATTTATTTTATTTCAAATCTTTTCTCCCCTAAATATTTTTAAGTTTAATAATTAGATTTTTTTATTCAAACCAATTTTCCATATATATATATATATATATATATATATATATATATATATATATATATATATATATATATATATATATATATATATATATATATATATATATATATATATAATTTAATATTTTATAAATAAATAATATTAAAATTTCTATGGGCCTCTAGCAGGATTCTTCGCTAAGAGTTAATCTTCCTGGAACTTAGGGAAACACTGAATGACCCAAGACCTAGAGGCATCTCACAAACGTGCTCTTAAGAACCATAAGCATGTTATTACTATGTGGTACTATGTGGTTTTCAGTGACTAAGTTAAGTGTAGTCTAACAAGACAGAGGAGTTACCGAGAAAGCTATGGAAATTCCGGTCATATTAAAAGAAAATCTGGCAAGGAATTTTGTAAATCCATGTTATTGTTGTTAAACTTAAAATTTTAGGTGTCCTACACGTTTTTGATGGTTCTCAATCCATTTCCAACATCAACAACTAGATTCAAAGACTACCTCTACAAGATTTTTTGAAATTTTTTTGGCGAGATTCTCGTCACTTTTGACCACCCCCAGAATCATTCTTCTTCTTTAGAAGCTTTCTCACCATATAAAAAGAATAATACCTCAAATCCAACTCACTTTTACTATTATTTCAAAAATTATTATTAAAAGAATAATTTTATTGCCGAAAATCCAGTTGCTTTTGACCACCTAGGCAATTCACCATATAAAAAACAATAATAACTCAAATCCAACTCACTTTTATTATTATTTCAAAAAATATTATTAAAAAAATAATTTCATTGCCAAGATTCAACCCACTTTTAACCACTCAATTAATTCACCATATAAAAAACAATAATACCTCAAATCGAACTCACTTTTATTATTATTTCAAAAAATATTATTAAAAAAATAATTTTATTGCTGAGATTCTGGCGAGTTTTGACCATCCACGCAATTCACCATATAAAAAACAATAATACCTCAAATCCAACTTAGTTTTATTATTATTTTAAAAAATATTATTAAAAAATTAAAATAGAGAGACCCAGATGAACACCCCAAACTACCATTACCACAACACCTCACGAGGTTTTAATTTCGAAAGAATGGAAGTTGTAATTGAACATGGTCAAATTTAACATGGGATCAATTATTTTATTTATTCAATAATGTAATAATGGTTTACCTTATTTAATATAGGCCAAATTTTACCATGTGCAATCTAGAATGTCCCCCTTGGGTTATAATGCCTAGAAGCTTTGGCTTTGACTTTTGAGACTTTATCTTTTGATTGATCCTCCTAAATATTCAATTGGCTTGTGTCGCATTGCCTGCATTCAGTTGAATCAAACTTACATCTTTGTCTTGGAAGCTGATGGCTCTGCGGGCAAGAATCGCTTGAATTCTGATATCACAGCGGCATGTTATCTCCTAAGTGTGTGATCATTGGTATTCTCGGAATTTATGCCATAAGAACAATTATGAGTCAAAAAAAATCATGGGTTTTATTACATAAGATAACACCATGCATTAGAAAACATCACGAGTTAAGAATAACAGGAGAAAAAGATGGTGTATGGGTTAAATACAGTGTCTTTATTTTTAATAATGTGAAGTTGAGACTTGTGTAACTAAATTTTTCGGAAAATTCTTGATTACTACAATACAATACAATAGTAAATATGAGAAGATATTCAAATATTTAATCTATTAAGATGGTATTCATAAATTAACACGCATGTGAAACAATGTATTGGATCTGATTACAATGTATTGGATCTGATTACTTGCAGGTATTTCAAGCTTTTCAAATAAATTATGAGAGATGATATTCTTAAAATAAAACAAACATCGTGACATTGAATGGGAACATTTTTCAAATAATTCTTATTAGCTGTTGGAGATTGTAAAAAATAATCACTTTATTAATAGCAGGTACAAATATCATTCACTAGCCTTCCCCAACTCTGGAGCTTTAATGCACTTCATAGTTCAAGTTTTGAGATTCTTCACTACTGAAATGTTGAGATACTTGTAACATCGTCTTCTTTTGAATAAGAGCATATTGGTTATTTTTATTTTCAAAACCAAAATCAGTGTGGAATCCATTATCAATGTAGAATCTATTAAACCATACTCAACAAACACACTGATTATTTACCATGAAAATGTTGTGTCTCCTCTCATCATATGCAAATCCTTTATTTTGACACCAGACTACCTCCTTTCTGATTTTGAAACAATTTGGAACATTCTTGCTGAGCTTTGCTAGACATTCTCCTCTCACAAAAGTGCTAATAATGATTTTGTGGGAATCACGAGTTCTCTTACAAACATAAATTCTGATATACTGTGATTTTGTAATGTGATATCCATGGGAAAAGGTTTGGCAAAATATTCTGTGGTCTTCAAGTCTCACTAAAATATCTCCTTATAAATTACAAACATTAACAGTCCCAAACATTAACCGTCCCAACAAATGAACTTGGAAAGGAGAGATTTTAGTGAAAGTTGAAGACAACAAAATATTTTTCCAAACCTTTTCCTGTGAATCTCACATTACAAAATCATAGGATATCATCATTTCCGTTTGTAAGAGATCTTGTGATTCCCACAACATCAATATTAGTAGCATTATGACAGGACAATGACTTGCAAAGCGCAACAAGAATGCATCAAATTGTTCTGAAATCAGAAAGGAGGTACTCGTCTCACAAAATAAGATATTTTCATATGATGAGAGGACACACAACATTTTCATGACAAATTATCAGGGTGTTTGATGAGTATGGTCTAGTAAATTTTATATTTATGTTGGATTCCACATTGATTTTGGCTTTGGAAATAACAATAACCAATATGCTTTGATTCAGAAGAAGACAATGTTACAAGTATCTAAACATTTCAGCAGTGAAGAATCTCTAAACTCCAACCATGAAGTTTCTTAAAGCTACAGAGTTGGGGAAGGCCAGTGAAGGATATTGGTACCTACTAGTAACAAATTGATTATTTTGACAAATCTCCACCAACTGATAAGAATTATTTGAAAAACATTTCCCATTCAATGTTTCCATGTGTGTTTTATTTTATGAATATCATCTCTCACACTTGAAAAGCTTGAAATACCAACAAGCATTATGAAGTAATCATATCCAATACATTGTTTCACACGTGTGTTTTAATTTATGAATACCATATTAATATATTAATTATTTGAATATCTTCTCATATTTACTATTGTATTGTATTAATCAAATTTTCCAAAAATTTAGTCAAACAAGTCTCAACTTCACAGGATTAAAAATGAAGACATTGTATTTAAGCCATACAACATCTTTTTTCTCCCCCTATTCTTAACTCGTGATGTTTTCTAAGTCATGGTATTATTTGTTCTAATATAACACATGATGTTTTCTAACTTATAGTTGTTCTTATTGCATAAAATTCCGAGAATACCAGTGATCACAGTTTATTGTTAGAAAAAGTTTAATAGGGAAAAGGAGCTCAAACATAGGTTGAAGTTAGGTAAGTCTTATGATAATTCTACACAAGTTGTGGCAAAGTCAACTAGCTCAAAAATAGACATAGGGATTTAATTAAAACATAAATTTTACACACAAAAAAAACAGAGTAAAATAAAGGAGGTTGCTATAAATCTGCTTGTGAAGGATTAATACCATAACCCAGCTAGCACACTTTACATTATATGTCAAAACATAAGGAAATTACATTCGAGATATAAATTGGAGGTTGCTCCTTCAAGTGAAAAAAACACAACAATTTACATACTCGGGTTGCAAAGTAAACTTTTTTAAAACTCAGTAAAAATGGTTTTCATGCACCCACCAATATTTCCTCCACAATTTTCCCCTCACTGCCTCAGATCTAACTTACCCAACATACAAAATGGATTTTACATCCATATTTATCTTAGCATACAAATTTGACATTAATTACATGATAGATAAAATATTTAATAGGCACCAAGGGTGATTTTACATAGTAAACAATTTCCTAAGCTTGCAGGTGTTGTGGAGTGTAGAAAACACATTATTGAGACATTAAAAATTAATCTTGAGAATTAATTCAAGGTAAGCTCACCCATAATAATCCACGTAGATCACTTGATCCACATATCGATTATGATTGTTGAGACTTCAATGTAAGCCCACCAGTAATAATCCACGTAGATCACTTGATCGACATATTGATTGGGATTGGGACTCACGCCGTACAACTCCATTCCAGTGCAAGCAGCTTCTCCAAGCAGGTAGCCTCTGCAAATACCTCAAAAATTTAACCAAACTACCTATAAAAACTCCAAACAGTGTCCAAGTAAAACTTTATTTTAAACTTGGTTGGTTTTTTCTCTCTCCTTCACACATGTGGACAAAAATAGAAAGTATTTAGTGATTTGAATTGCTGTAAGTGAGGGAGGTAGAAAGTATATTTATCATGGATGAAAGAGACTGAATAAGTGTGACTCTTGGTTGGGTTGACATGATTTTATGGTAGTTCAGCTTGAATTTTGGAGGAGTGCCACTTGAACTACTGATGAAATATGACGAAATATTGGCACCCTCAGTGCTACCATCTGGGTGTCGGGTGTAGCCTTCAGAGCCCTCATCAATATTTTCGTCGACACGCTAGGCGACTCTGCCTTCATCTAGTGGAGGCTGCTTAGGGCCCAAACTAAATTCCATTCTATGAACATTCTGAGTTTAGTCCGCAGAGAGATGCGTAATAGCATTAAGCTGGTTTTCTTCTTCGAAAAGGATAATGGTGATATTAGCTGAGATGAGTGGTCGATTCATGTTGCTCTGAAACCAAAAATTGTTTGAGTGGAAAGCAGAGCGAGGGAGGTGACGGCTAGGCAGACTGGGATGGAGCGAGTTGGTCTTAGAAGGAGGCAGAGAGGCAGGAGGTAGAGGTGAAGCCTCATTGTGTTCAACCTGAGATCGAGCGCTACCCACATGGTCTCCTCCTCTACGACTCCATATGCAATGTTGAACCATCATGCTGCTCCAAATGTGAAGCTCTAGAGAATTGAGGGCTTGGGCAGAAATATGAGAATGAGCAGACAGAGTTTGGGCAAGGTTTAAAGGGTAGAATTGGGAATGGGAATAATGGAAACCATTGCCAAAGGCAAGACATCAGAGCAGGCAGCAACGTTTTCCTACCACAGTTCTGTTGCACGGGATTTCTGCCTGGAGTGAGCAAACACTGAGAAATGGAGGACAAGTGGAGGTGTTAATGGGCTCCATAATGGATTGATCTGTCTGGAATCCTCGCCAAGAGCGAGCATTTATGTAATTCTGCAAGCTGGGCTGCGTTCGCTTAAGATGAGAATTCATGTACCAAGGCTTGGCCTGGGACGAAGCGCTGGCCACCAGCTAGCTAGGCCGAGCGCCGACATTCCAACGTCCCTGCATTAATGCATAGTTAATTCACCCGCATCCGGGTAAATATTTGTAAAACTAATTTTTAAAAGGAAAAACTATATCCTATGGATATATTCAAATATTTAAAGACAAATATTCCCACATCAAAGTTGTAATATTTGAAAATATTAATTTGATGTAGTTTTGTTTTAAATTTGTTCGTCATTCCATGTAAAAAACATCGTTAAATCTAATATTGATATTATGAAATTTAATAACTTTGGATTAATAAAATATTAATTTTGTTATATTATAATATATATTAATATGTCATGATATATATTAACTCTATATATATTTGGGAGGGAATAACAAAAACATAGAGTGATAGAGGTGGAGAGATAGTGTGAGATAAAGGAGAACGAGACAAGTAGGAGGGAAAGGGTGAGAGAGAAATGATGAGAGAGATGAGAGGAGAGCGGGAGGGATAGAGAGATGGAGTTGTGATGGGAGAAAGGGAGGGAAGAAGAAATACATAGAGAGACAAAAGTGGAGAGAGAGAGGGAGTGAGAAGGGAGAGATTAAAAGAGAATGCGTATGTTTGGGGATCATATAGAGAGACAAATAAGGAGAGATAGAGAGAAGAGAGAGAGAGAGAAGGAGAAAGGGAGGGAGAGAATGACAAAGTTGGAGAGAGAGAGAGAGAGAGAGAGAGAGAGAGAGAGAGAGAGAGAGAGAGAGAGGACATGAGAGAGAGAGGATAAGGGAGGGAGGGAGAGAAAGAGAGATGGAATTAGAGGGGGAGAGAGAGGGAGATACAAATAAACACAAAGAGAGAGGAAGGTGGAGAGGGAGAGAGGAAATGATAAGGGATATGGAGAGAGTGGGAGAGAGGAGAGAAGGAGGGAAGAGAGATAGAATGACAATGGTAGGGAGATAAGGGGAAGAGAGAGAGGGGTAGATGAAGATGGAGGGAGAGATAGATATATATGGAGAAATAATTTATATGTTTTTTGGGTGATATAGAGAGACAAAGGAGGGATAGAGGGATATAGAGATATAGATGTAAACTGAAGAAAGGGAATAAGAAAGAGATAAAGAGAGGGAAGGAAGGAGACATAGATAGGTATGATAGAGAGAGCATGTGTGTTTGGGGCCAGGTGATATAGAGAGAAAAAGGAGAGATGGAGGGATATATAGATATAGATGGAGGGGGGAGAGACGAAATAATATTTATTGCACTAGATGCGTTGATTTTAGTGTAGATGGTGATTTGTAATCTTATTTGATTGCTTTCATTGAATGAGATAGGAGAGGAGGAATGAAGAAATGGAGAAGGAGAGGAGTGAGAGAAGGGTAAGAGAGAGAGGGAGACACAAAGACAAAGGGGGTGAGAGGGGGAGAGAGAGAAGGAGAGAGAAAGGAAGATAGTGACTGTTGGAAATAATACTGAGAGGGGGGGGGGGGGGTGAATCAGTATTATCAGATCAATAAAACTTTTTCAATTTCATACTCAGAAACATATGCACTACTTCAGTTAAGTGAACCAGCGTGTACACGCTAATGTGTCTACAGCAACCAGCGTATAACCAGAAAACTTATGATTCAGTTAGCTTATCTTCAGTAAATGCATCAGGACATTATTAACCATATTAATAGTAAACAGGTGCAGTATAACATAACAGATCATCACATAAAAGTCACACACATGAACACCATGATATAAGGTGGAAACCCAATGTGGGTGAAAACCACCTGCTGCAAGTCGTCTCTATCTTTCTTTAATAAAAACTTCAGTTTACAATCTTTTGTACTAGTGCATCCTTATACCAGTACGCAGGCTACAACCTGCAAAAGGCTACAACCTTCTCTCGTTTTCCAGACTCTTCTGGAAGGGAGCTCCAACCCCCTTTGATCTTGTACTAGCTAAGATACTAGTACGTAGGTGCTCGCCTACAATCTTCTTTCCTTCAGGTACCACTTTTCATCAATTTTTAGACTGGATATTTCTGAAGCACAACATTACAATCTGAAGACCACATTTCATCCAATTTTCATAACATATCATTGAAGCACAAGACAATCAATACTAGCATCATCAATCTTTGAATCGTTGAACCACTGAAACCCTGTCAACACCCAGTCACCAAAACACATAGCAGACTACAGAACTCTGCAATAACAGTCAGACCCAACTGCAACCCCAAAAATTAAACTTCAAAAGATTTACGCTACTTCAATGAGACCAACCCGCGTATACACGCGCTTTTACCAAATACAACCTGCGTACAGATCTAAAAATAATTTCTCATAACTTGCAGCTGTACCAGACATCAGTCATACCCAGAACATAACATTGCGTCAGTATGCAGATCTAAAAATACGCATAATCAACCATATACCGATAGTTCATTTCAAACCATTTGATCCCGATCTGTCCTTAGATCTAGTCTTCCATCACCCGGTGTGATCTCTCCTTAGCTTAGATCAAGCAACCCAGAACCTGCATACTAGATCTCTTTCTTTATCAGATATTCAAGACTTTTTCAATGCCCTTGCCTAATGATCTTCTTCTCCTTTTATAGTCTCAGGCCTTGCTCAATACCACGGGCCAAAAAACATAGTAATCCAATACCAACAACTTTAAAACTAGGGATCAACACGCCTGTCGAGATACCTTGGTCAAAAACATAGGCTCAAGTACCGAGGACTAACTACCACGGACCAAAAGAAAGCTTCTCGACATGTACGCCCTTTTCTGTTCATGAAACTGCGTGTATACGCGACTTCGTATATAGCGAGACTGCGTATCCGCGACTTAGTATATAGCGTACCAGCGTGTATACGCAACTTGGGCTTAATGAACCTGCGTATATGGAATTTCTCTTCATTCTTGTAGTCTGGACTGAGATCTGTCATCAAAGAGAGTTGCCATCAAGGACAACACCTGTACCGTAGCGCCACACCTGTGCCAAAATGCCAACAATATCCCCCTTTGGACTTGATGGCAACCCCAAGATCCAAGATCCTTAGAATCATTCTCCCCCTTTGTCATCAAGGGCAAAGGGCTGTGCTCCCCCTGAGTACATGCTGATATCTCTGCTCTGCTGTGCTGAACATGCTCCCCCTGACTGTAGGCAAGATCTGCAAAAGATGTTCTTCAAAGAGAACCAAGACTTAAGGACCTTCAATACATACATCCATACTTCCAACGAAGAGGGGATACATCAGACATTTACATATAACAACCAATTACATTACATCATTCATCCCAGGCATAGTGGGGAAACCAACAAAGGCCGTTGCATGACCTTGACACCATAAAAGAGATATCACAAAAGAGATACATGACATAGAGACGAAAAATCTAGACCAAGACTTATGAAAGTCATCAGCAGCATCTGATAATCATCTTTTAGATCAACAACCAAGATTTCCTTTTGTGCTCCTTCTCCTGAAACCAACAATAGTTTGTGAACTAGAACCAAAAGCATCTAAATGCCAACAATGCTTTATTAGACTTTAAGCTGCTCCCCCTGAAACTGTGCCTGCTGCACCCTCTGAAACTATGCCTGAAGGATTCTGGCATACCCATCTCAGACCTTCTCCAACCAGAGACTGCCCTTGCTGTTCAGAACTCCATATACACGACTTCACCTACATAAATCTGCGTATGTACGCGGATATCCCTTATACAACACGCGTATACCAACTTTTCTTTAGAACAGACAAGCTTCAACAGCAGGATGAAGCATCAACTACTCCCAGCTTTTGTCTGAGATATTCAAAAGTCTCCCTGGGTAGTGGTTTTGTGAGAATATCAACAACTTGTTCTTTAGAAGGAACATACTCCAACTTGACATTTTGTTCAAGCACTTGTTCCCGGAGGAAGTGATACTTGATTGGTATGTGCTTGGTCTTTGAATGCATGACTGGATTCTTTGAAATGTTGATTGCACTTGTATTATCACATAAGATAGAGATAGGTGGAGTGCAAGTGATTTGAAAATCCTGCAAGGTCTGCATCATCCAAACAAGTTGTGTGCAACAAGATGCCGCAGCCACGTATTCTGCTTCAGCTGTAGATAAAGCAATCGAACTCTGTTTCTTGCTGAACCAAGATGCTAATCTGGAACCCATGAAGAATGCACCACCACTTGTGCTTTTCCTGTCATCCACACTTCCGGCCCAATCTGCATTTGTGTAAGCATGAAGAGAGAGATCTGTATCTCTAGGATACCATAAGCCATAGTTTTGATTCCCTTGAAGATACTTGAAGATTCTTTTGACTGCCTGAAGATGAGTTTCCTTTGGGTTGGCTTGAAATCTTCCAACAATTCCTACTGCATGCATAATATCTGGTCGGATACCTGTCAAATAGAGCAAACTCCCAATCATGGATCTATAAGTTGGCTGATGAACTGCTGCTGATTCATCATTTGCACTGAGGTTGCATCCTGTAACCATGGGGGTACATACTGGCTTTGAACCTTCCATGCCATACTTCTTCAAGATCTGCTTGAGGTACTTGGTTTGAGACAAGAAAATACCTCCTTCATTTTGTTGGATTTGCAATCCAAGAAAGTATGTCAATTCTCCAAGTAATGACATTTCGAATTCTTTCTGCATAACCAAGGCAAAGTTTTGACTCATACCCTCTTCATTGCTGCTAAAGATAATATCATCTACATACACAACAAGTATTAACAATTTGTTATTTTCAACTTTCATATAGAGATTGCTATCTTCTGATCCTTTTGGAAAACCTTGTTGGTGAAGATATTTGTCCAAATGATAGTACCAAGCCCTTGGAGCTTGTTTGAGACCATAGAGAGCCTTTTTCAATCTGCATACAAGGTTTGTATCATTCCAAAGAATGAAATGATCTGGCTGCTCAATATATACTTCTTCTTCTAAGTCTCCATTCAGAAAGGATGATTTCACGTCCATTTGAAATACCTTGAAGTTTTGAAAGCTTTAGAGAGCAAGGAACATTTGGATGGCCTCCAGTCTTGCAACATGAGCAAAGGTCTCTTCAAAATCTATTCCTTCTTGCTGCGCATACCCTTTACAAACAAGTCTGGCCTTGTTTCTAATTACTTCTCCATTTTCATTCAATTTATTTTTGAAGACCCATTTTGTCCCTATGACATTCTTATATTTTGGTCTAGGAACCAATTCCCAAGTGTTGTTCTTTTCGATCTACTCAAGTTCTTCATCCATTGCTTTGACCCAACATTCATATTCGCATGCCTCTTTCACATTTTTTGGTTAGTGGAAGAGAGTAATGCCAAGTAGCTTGAAGCTTCTGCAATTGTTCTTCTTGTTTGTACTCCTGCTTCTTTCTGCCCCACAATCTGAGATTCTGGATGATTCTTCTGAACATATCTGGATGGAGTCTTTTCTTTTATTCTTGTCTGCTCCTCTGGTTCTTCTTGAGGTTCTTCTTCTTCTTGAGGTTCTTCTTCATCATTCTGTCTTTGAGGGTAGCCTTCATCTTCTTCGATGTCTTCATGATGAACTTGCCTAAGAATGTATCCCTTCTCATCAACCACAACATCAATGCTGTCAACAATTCTGCCAAGTATTTTATTGTAGCACTTGTATGCTTTGCTATGCGAGAATAACCAAGAAGAATGCCTTCATCTTCTCTTGGTTCAAGTTTGCCAAGTTGCTCATCAGTATTCTTAATATAACATTTGCTCCCAAATATTTTGAAGTGCTTCACCGAAGGAGTCTTACCACACCAGAGCTCATGAGGAGTTTGAGTGCTGTTTACTCGGACATTTGTTTTGTTGAGAATAATAACCGTAGTATGTGCAGCTTCACCCCAGAAAGTTGTGGGAGTACCTGATTCATCAAGCATAGCACGAGCCATTTGTTGGATTGTTCTGTTCATTCTTTCCACAACTCCATTTTGCTGAGGAGTTCTAGCTGTAGAGAATTCTCTTCTTATCCCATGTTCTTCACAGAAATCGAAAAATTCGTTCGAGGTAAACTCCCCACCTCTGTGAGATCTGAGGCACTTAATTTTGTGTCCTGATTCATTTTCAGCCAAGGCTTTGAAGGATTTGAATTTTTCGAATGCTTCATCTTTGTGCTTCATAAGTCCTAACCAGACAAACCTGGAGAAATCGTCAATGAATAATATCAAATATTCTTCTCCTCGAGGTGTTCTTTTTCTGAATGGACCACATGTATCTGTATGTACTAGCTCAAGAGGCATGCTAGCTGATCCTTCCTTCTCGGAAAAATTAGTTCTGGTTTGCTTTCCAAACTAACAAGATTTGCATATGGTGTTGTCTGGAATTTTGATATCTGGAAGATCACGAACTGCCTGATATTTGCATGCTTTCCTTATTTGTGAAAAGCTTAGATGCCCCAACCTCCGATGCCATAGCCAGTGTTCATCATCCTTGCTCAAAGAGCATTGTTATTTTTCTTAAAATATGTATAGATTATTTGGAGTCCTTCTTCCTTTGATCATTGTTTCACCTGTATCAAGATCACGAACACAACATCCATTTGATCTAAATATTACCTCTTTTCCTTGATCGCACATCTGACTGACACTCAGAAGATTATGCTTCAACCCATCAACATACAAAACATTTCCAGCTTTGACCTTCTCTTTCAACTGAGCAACGCCTTTTCCTTTTATGGCTGCAGAGATATCGTTTCCAAAAGAAACTTTCTTTCCCTTTTCTAATGCGGTATATGATTCAAGTTTTTCTTTGTCCCCTGTCATATGCTTCGAACATCCGCTGTCAATGTGCCATAGACTTTCTTGACCTTCTGCATAAAAGGCTATCCCACATCTTTCTGGTTGCGGTTCCTTTATTCTCCATGTTTTGACATTTGAGGTTTGTTCCTTCTGAGTTGTTTTCCAGAATCTGCTCCTGCATTCAAAGTCTTCATGACCAAAGTTATTACAAATAGAGCATTCAACTTCATTTTCAAGAACCGAAAAGTTGTTATAAGTCCTTTTCATGGTTCCAATCATACTTCTTTGCTTTTGAGCTTCTCTAGTCATGATTGTCTTGTAGGCAACACATTAAGCTGCTTTGTGACCGAAGTTATGGCAAGAAAAACATTGGCCATTAAAGAAATTTCTGCGATAATCAGATCTATCATCCAACCGATTGTAGCTTCTATTGGCATCCATTCTTGGGGAAAATTGGGAAGATTTTACCTGTGGCTGATTGTAGCTTTTGTTTGTCCTTAAGACAGCTTGTCCCCAAATTTATTGATTTTCTTTATTTGTTTTTGAGGTAAATGTCCTTGATTCACCTGATGGCTTTTATTTGATCTTTGCTTGCTCCTCCTTGCTGCATCAAGATAACTTTTAGAGGTAGAAGCTTGAGATGTTTCTCCATTATATCCCAAACCTGTCTTGATTAGAGGAGAACGCTGCACATTGATAGTCTCATCCAAGGTTTCAGATCCTTTAACAAATTTTAGATTAATCGCTTTTGTTTTCTGAATCTCCTTTCTAAGACAAACAATCTCACATTCCAATTTTTCAAGATTTTTTCCTTTTCAGCCAGTTGACATTGTAGAGAATCAATAATAGCACTTTTCTCTTCTAAGCAAACTTTGAGATTATTCATTTCTTCACAAAAGCCTTCTACATCTATAGCATCCATGTAGTCATCATCTTCAAAAGCCATTAAAAGTTTATATCTATTACCCTGTTCATCTTCGTCACTATTTGAAAGACCATCACTATCTTCATGAGTGTAATAGCTTTTCTTCTTTTCATTCTATTTCTTGTTCCATCTAACAGGTTCCTTTCCCTTGTCATTCTTATCTTTGTGAGGACATTTGGCAGCATAATGACCTACTCTTCCACAAGAAAAGCATTTAAAAGGTAACTTACCTCTGAATCTTCCAGAACCCCTTTGAAGATTTCTGACAAAATTTGATTCTTCTTCTTCATCATCTTCTGGCACGTGACTTGCTTCATAATAATCTTCTTTGCCTGAAGCCTTGAAAGCAGCTTCTCTTCTGTCTGATGGACCTCCCTTTCTCATTTCATAAGCAGTTAGAATTCCGTGAAGCTGAGACATAGTAAGAGTTCGTAGATTTTCCTTTTCTTCTATTGCAGACACTTTAGATTCAAATTTGGGGGGACAATGATCTTAGAACCTTTTCAACCACAATAGCCTCTTTTATTCCTTCTCCCAATTTTTTCATGCAATTAACAATCTCATCTACCCTAAGGAAATAGTTAGCCACACTTTCATCATTATACATTTTGAGAGTCTCATACTTAATCCTGAGAGTTTGAAGTTTAGCGCGCTTTACCTGTTCGTCTCCTTCATAGCTCGTGACAATTTTGTCCCATATTTCTTTTGCAGATTTATAGTGCATTACCTTCATGAATTCCGATTGGGATATACATCCCAATAGAGTACTGACTGCTTTCGCATTTGTTTCATATTTCTTTCTCTCGGCTGGATCTGTAGGAGTAGCTGAAGGAAAGTGTAGCCTGTCTCTACGATATCCCAAACTTCTGTACCAAGAGATTGAAGATAGGCAGTAACTCTTACCTTCCAATAATTGAAGTTTGTCCCATCAAAAACCGGTGGCCTGATTGATGCTTCTCTCTCATAGTTGCTCATGATGAACAATCTTCCTTCAAGCGATCAAGCTTCTCTGAAGGACCTGCTCTGATACCAATTGTTGGAAATAATACTGAGAGGGGGGGGGTTGAATCAGTATTATCAGATCAATAAAAATTTTTCAATTTCATACTCAGAAACATATACGCTACTTCAGTTAAGTGAACCAGCGTGTACACGCTACTGTGTCTACAGCAACCAGCGTATAACCAGAAAACTTATGATTCAATTAGCTTATCTTCAGTAAATGCATCAGGACATTATTAACCATATTAATAGTAAACAGGTGCAGTATAACAGAACAGATCATCACATAAAAGCCACACACATGAACACCATGATATAAGGTGGAAACCCAATGTGGGTGAAAACCACCTGCTGCAAGTCGTCTCTATCTTTCTTTAATAAAAACTTCAGTTTACAATCTTTTGTACTAGTGCATCCTTATACCAGTACGCAGGCTACAACCTGTAGAAGGCTACAACCTTCTCTCGTTTTCCAGACTCTTCTGGAAGGGAGCTCCAACCCCCTTTTCTCTTGTACTAGCTAAGATACTAGTACGTAGGTGCTCGCCTACAATCTTCTTTCCTTCAGGTACCACTTTTCATCAATTTTTAGACTGGATATTCCTTGAAGCACAACATTACAATCTGAAGACCACAATTTATCCAATTTTCATAACAGATCATTGAAGCACAAGACAACCAATACTAGCATCATCAATCTTTGAATCGCTGAACCACTGAAACCTTGTCAACACCCAGTTACCAGAACACAGAGCAGACTACAGAACTCTGCAATAACAGTCAGACCCACCTGCAACCCCAAAAATTAAACTTCAAAAGATGTACGCTACTTCAATGAGACCAACCCGCGTATACACGCGCTTTTACCAAAGACAACCTGCGTACAGATCTAAATATAATTTCTCATAACTTGCAGTTTTACCAGACATCAGTCATACCCAGAACATAACATTGCGTCAGTATGCAGATCTAAAAATATGCATAATCAACCATATACCGATAGTTCATTTCAAACCATTTGATCTCGATCTGTCCTTAGATCTAGTCTTCCATCACTCGGTGTGATCTCTCCTTAGCTTAGATCAAGCAACCCAGAACCTGCATACTAGATCTCTTTCTTTATCAGATATTCAAGACTTTTTCAATGCCCTTGCCTAATGATCTTCTTCTCCTTTTATAGTCTTAGGCCTTGCTCAATACCACGAGCCAAAAACCATAGTAATCCAATACCAACAACTTCAAAACTAGGGATCAACACGCCTGTTGAGATACCTTGGTCAAAAACATAGGCTCAAGCACCGAGGACTAACTACCACGGACCAAAAGAAAGCTTCTCGACATGTACGCCCTTTTTTGTTCATGAAACTGCGTGTATACGCGACTTCGTATATAGCGAGACTGCGTATCTGCGACTTAGTATATAGCGTACCAGTGTGTATACGCAACTTGGGCTTAATGAACCTGTGTATATGGAATTTCTCTTCATTCTTGTAGTCTGGACTGAGATCTGTCATCAAAGAGGGTTGCCATCAAGGACAACACCTGTACCGTAGCGCCACACCTGTGCCAAAATGCCAACAGTGACATGGTTTGAGAGAGAGAGAGTGATGAGGGAGATAGAGGGAGGTATGAGACAAAGGGAGAGAGAGGAAGGATGAGAGAGAGGACTTGAAAGAGAGGAGGATAGAGTGAGGGACAAAATGAGGAAATATGGAGGGACAAAGAGATAGATTTGAAAGGGGAGAGAAGGAGGGAAGAAGAAAGACATAAAGAGAAAAAATTGAAGAGACAGAGCGAGAGAGAGTGCCAAGGGATAGATGGAGAGAATGTGTGTATTTTTAGGGGTGAGATAGAGAGATGAAGGACAGATCGAGAGAAGGGGGGAGAGAAGGAGAGAGAAGGCGATAAGGAGGGAGATAGTGACAAAGTTGGAGAGAGAGAGAGAGAGAGAGAGAGAGAGAGTCAAACAAATATAGAGAGAGAGATGGAGGGAGAGAGAGAGTCGAGGGAGATGGGAGAGATAGGGAGACAAAGGAAGGAAGAGTGAGAGGACGTGAAAGAGAGAAGGAGAGAGTTATGGTGAGAGAGATGGAGTTTGAGGTGGAGAGAGAGGAAGGTAAGAAGAAAGACATAGAGAGAGAAATGTTGAGAGATATAGGTGGAGTGATGAGGGATATGAAAATAGAGGGAGAGAAATGAGGAGGAGGAAGAGAGATAGAAGGTAGGGAAAGAACGAGAGAAGGTGAAGAGAGAGAGAGGGAAAGGAAGAGGGAGGGAGAGATAGATATAGAGAAAGAGGGTGAATGTTTTGTGGGTGACTTAGAGAGGCAAAGGTGAGACAAAGGGAGATAGAGATATGGATGGAAGGTGAAGAGAAGGAAGAAGAGAGACATAGATAGAATGAGGAGGGAGGGAGTGATAGATAGATATGGAGAGATAGAGTGTGTGTCTTTAGGTGGTTGAGATAGAGAGAAAAATAAGGATATATGGATGGAGATATAGATATTTGGAGGAGAGAGGGAAGAATATTTCTTGCATTATACGTATTGATTTTAGTGTAGATGGTGATTTCTAATCCTATTTGATTGCTTGCACTAGATGCATTGATTTTAGTGTAGATGCTGATTTCTAAATATGTTTGATTTCTTGAACTAGATGCATTTATTTCAATGTAGATGTTGAATTCTAATCCTATTTGATTGCTTGTACTAGATGCATTTATTTCAATGTAGATGTTTTATAATTCTATTTGATTACTTGCACTAGATGCCTTGATTTTAGTGTAGATGTTGATTTCTAATTCTATCTGATTGTTTTCACTATATGCATTGATTTTAGTGTAGGTTTTGATTTCTAATTGTAATCTATTAGATCCATTAATTTCAATGAGGATGTTGTTTTTTAATCCTATGTGATTGCTTGCATTAGATGAATTTATTTTAGTGTAGATGTTGATTTCTAATCTGATGGAGGTGAATGTATGATGGTACTATAATTTTAAAGTGATTGGATTAACAATGTACATTGATTCGAGTGTAATCACAAAAAAATTACTCACGCTATGCATCGATTTTTGTGTTATAGTAATTCAAGCTATTAATATTAGAGAGAAAGAGAGACAAGGTATGGTGTTTACTATAATAGCTCGAGTTAAATATTTGAATGGTTTACTGTTTCAACTACTCATTTCATTAATCCATATGAAAATATGGCAAAGCTAATAATGTCACCACTAAAATATGTCAAACGTTGCCACACTATGGAGTTAGAGGGACATTATTAACAATTAATTAGCTCTCAAAAGTTGCGATACCTGGAATTAAAATTAAATTAGATGTGTAGAATTAATCCTCCTGCAAGGTGAAAATTAATTATTGATAAGATCACCTCCCTTCTTTGTCACCAACTAATTACTAATAGACAATTAAATATATCCAAAACTACATATATTAAAAATTATTAATAGATAATTGCATACAACAATTTATTCAAAATATTTATTAGAGGAAATGACATATTTATAAACATTCAAAACAAACCATCTCTCAAAAAGTTTCATCAAAATGCTATTCAAGATCCATTTTTAAGATATATAGAAAGTGAAGACCACTCATTAAAAAAAATAAGAAATACCTTATTTCTTGACTTTCCGAAATAGACTATAGATTAAAATAAATAAATAAATAAATAAGATCAAATAAAATCATCAAAATATTCTTGAAGTAAATAAATTATTTCAAACATTAGCAAAGCAACGAATTATTTTAAGAGTAATGTTTACATATTAAATTACTAAAACTGTTTAAAGAAATATATTATTTCAAGAGTTTTAAAGATATATATTATTTCAAGAGTAATCCTGACGCAATAAAATATTCAAACCGGTCTTCAAGATATATTTAGTAACACCTCGAGGGAAACTATTAAGGATTAATTAGTTGCAAAGGTTGTGAACCTAAAATTAAGTGAAATAGATGTGTAGTATCAATCCTCCTACAAACTGTTGATAACATTGTCTCCCTTCTTCATCACCAACTAATTACTAACAAACAATGACATACACATATAGAAATATAACACAAGGATTGTAACATTCACATTCATTACCATCCAAATCCAAATCCAAACACACATAAACACAGAATACACTCAAAACATTTAACACGGACGTACAAACCACTCAAGGAAAGTAACACAAACTAAATTAAATAAGAGAATGATGTGGTCATAAGCAAAGAAAATATAATATAATTTCAAAATATGAAGTTTATCTCAAACATATACCTAATAATGATAATTTAAAAATGTGACATTGTTGCACTCAACTCGAACTAGCCTAGATTCATGTAACTCTAGATCTATCATGCATCGAGAGCGATTCAATCCCTCTGGGTGCAAGCGTGTCTTAAATTATACACTCCAAAAGAAAGGTTTGCACCGATATGGATTTGATCCCTATCCGTGCACGATATATCCAAAGTTAGATGGATCTAGGTTGGTTTATTTATAGACTTATACCACCTTAACTCTCGATCTACCAAGGTAAAGAGGGATCAAAACTCTTGTGGTGCAAACTTGTTTTGGAGTGAAAAGAGATTTGATCTCTCTCAATGCTTATATATGGAGTTAATATGGATGTAGAATGGTATGATATAAATTTCACATTACTCTATATAAATGTATTCTCATTTTTAATTTTATTAAAACCTAGATATAATCTCTAGGGAACATCCACATAATATTTTTGATAATAATCAACATAAATTTTTATATATATCGCAAGAGTAATTATAATTTTTTTCTCTTCTATTTAATTAAAAATGTTATAAATAATATTAAAATAAAATGTTTATAAAGTATTAGGCTTGTGAAATTATTTATCGTTATTGTGTGTGTGATATCTAAAAGCCATGGTATTGTAACAAAGCCTATTTACAAGTCAATGATATTCTCTAGTAAAGGAGAGGCTATAGTTCATGTTTAATAATCTTGTTATATTACAAGTATTAAGTGTTTCGTCCTTATTAATTAAATTTAAATATTGTTACAAAATCATTGTTAGTCCTTGCCAAGGTAGGACTCTATTTGACCATTACTTGTTTAACAATGAGAAATGCAACTTATATTGTTTATCTTTGAAAAAAAATATTTATTTTTCAATAGTATTAAGAAACTAATTTTCAAACATTTGATTTGACATAATTTGAAGGTCTTATTGTAGGCTTTGCATAATGTAATGGAATGTGAATAATTGTATCACATATTTTATTCCATAATTTATGGATATTATTCCAATATTCAAGCATGATTTTTATATATTTGTGTAAGTGATTTTTTAATCCAAAAATAAAATTCTTAAACGGGGCTCATAGTTAGGTAAATAGCATATTTACCATTTCTTGCTTCCCACCACAATTTAGGTAAGCCTTTATATAAAATGTGGATAGAGATAAGATGTAAATAAATATACTTATCATGCCAAGATTCATAAAGGCAAATATTTTATTGGTCATATTCACATTATAAATTAATATGCTTTAAAATTATCTTAGGTTTCGTTGAGAATATTGTGATTTATTATTTAATTTTAATTTCCTTATGCATATGTTTTTTCATTACTATATGTAATAGAAAGATTTTGTAAATTCCCATCATATAAACATTTTGACTTTGTCTTTTTTTTTGTAAGTTGGACATTGGTGAGGCTACATCATGGTCATTACCAAGAATAACACCCAAATAAGGTGGGGAACTGAATAGTGACTTACCATGAGTCCTTTAATAGCCCAACCGCAATCACTATCTATCAAGGACCTCATGAACTTTGACTGAGTCAAATTACATAAAAATAAAAATAAAATAAAATAAAAAAGTAAAATTAATACTTATAATTATTAGTTAAAACATTTTGATTAATAAAATTATACGAAAATAAAAATAGAAAAAAAATGATCTTTCTAAGATTATGATAGATCCTAAAGATATAATGTGAGTTTTTAAAAATATGTTACTTTCTTCATTATTTAGATCCCACTTTTTTAATAGTTTCACCACTCATCATCAAAAACTCAAACATGATAATACCTCAATAAAAAACACACAACATATTTCCATAAACTAACATTAACCATATTCTTGTTTTATCATAAAATTTAAATATAAAACATAATAATAATATTAAAATTTCTATGGCCCTCTAGTAGGATTCTTGGCTAAGAGTTAGTCTTCCGAACTTAGGGAAACACTGAATGACCCAAGACCTAGAGGCATGTCACAAACGTGCTCTTAAGAACCATAAGCATGTTATTGCTATGTGGTTTTCTTTGAATAACATTGATGAGTTAGTGTGGACGAGATTAGTTGTCCTCGTGCTCATTTGACAACTAGGATAAGTGTAGTCTAACAAGATAGAGGAGTTACGCAAAAAGTTATGGAAATTCCTGTCATATTTAGAGAAAATCCAGCAAAGATTTTTCTAAATCCAAGTTATTGTTGTTAAACTTAAAATTTTAGGTGTCCTACACATTTTTGATGGTTCTCAATCCATTTCCAACATCAACAACACGATTCAAAGACTACCTCTACAAGATTTTTTGAAATTTTTTTGGCGAGATTCCGGTCACTTTTGACCAACCCCACAATTATTCTGCTTCGTTATAAGCTTTCTCACCATATAAAAAAAAATAATACCTCAAATTCAACTCACTTTTATTATTATTTCAAAGAATATTATTAAAAGAATAATTTTATTGCGGAGATTCCAGCCACCTTTGACCACTGTGATAATTCACCATATAAAAGACAATAATACCTCAAATCCAACTCACTTTTATTATTATTTCAGAAAATATTATTAAAAAATAATTTTATTGCCAAGATTCCGGCCATTTTGACCACCGAGTTAATTCACCATATAAAAAACAATAAGACTTGAAATCCAACTCACTTTTATTATTATTTCAAAAAATATTATTAAAAAAATAATTTTATTGCCGAGATTTTGGTCACTTTTTACCATTCAATTCCAACTCACTTTTATTATTATTTCAAAAAATATTATTAAAAAATTAAAATAGAGAGACCCACATGAACACCCCAAACTACTCTTACCACAGCACCTCACGAAGTTTTAATTTCAAGTTGCAATTGAACATGGTCAAATTTAACATGCAATTGGTTATTTTATTTATTCAATAATGTAATGATGGTTTACCTTATTTAATATACGCAAAATTTAACCATGTGCAGTCTAGAATGTCCCCCTTGGTTATAAAGCGAAGCTTCGTGTAATTTAACATTATCTCAAGAAGACATTTTCAAGCTCCTGTTAGTTTGAGAAATTCTGAGTGCAACTCATAGGTTGGCTATGTTTCAAGGTTGAGTTTGCAGTTGGAATTAATGGTGTGCAAGAGCACTCTAGTCAGAGTTGAAATTGGACAAAAGGGGGAAGTACCCAACAAATAGGCAGTATCAGTGGACATGCGCGGTGCATCCATTTCTGTTGTTTCTAATGGCTCAGACAGTTCACTCTTCCTCCATCGGCCAGACTGCTACATCCTCCAAAAAGCTAGTAATCTTCAAAATATTTTAATTTCCTTTTGTTTCGGACAAATTTCATTTATTTTCTTTCTATGCCTTATATTGGCGTAGTCACTCATGCCGCTTCTTTCTAACCCACTACCATTCTTCTGAACCCTAGTTAGGCCAAATGAATTGTGATTTTTTAGCCTTAGAAACTAAATCCAGACCATTGACATAGGAATTTGGAAAAAAAGATGGGATAACCTTCCCCACCCATTTCACTTTAGGACGGACCTACAATCTAGCTGGGTCCTTGATCTATATAAGGGTAAAAGAAGCATGCTTGAAACATACTTGTCACTCTTGGGAATTATAAGTTGGGAGAGAAAATCTTGGAGAAAGATGGAAAGATCCCTTGTGTCAACAGGTGGGCCTATATCATATGAAGCTATGACTAAGGTTGATCTTATCCTTATTCCCCTAATATGTCATGTTTATGTTCTTTTTATTCTAATTGTTATGGAAATATTGTAGAAACTACTGAATAATATTCATTTAATTTCTACACTGCAATCTTTTTCTGTAGTTTTACTTCTTAAAGTAAGGGATTAGTCTCTCTCGCTTTCTCAGCAGAGCGATATGCCTTCCGTGTAGTAGGTTCCTGACAATGTTTAAGGAGGGTATTTCATATATTGATCTATACCTTGAGCATATCCCGTACCGGGTGAAGAGCCAGCCACATCAGTGGCATATCCACCATCAGAGCATTCTCTAAGTTTAAGGTAGCTCTCTTGTTATAGGTTTTCTTTCAATCAGTCAACTAGAACTGTCAAACTTTATCTTAATCCAAACCTTAGAAATAATCTAAATGTTTTATGAGCGAAGTATGGAGAATACATGTTTTTTATATTAATGCAAACCACAGAATAAATCTAAATGTTTTATGAGCCAAAGTATGGAGAATAACTTGGTTGAGTTATTCTCATATGAAATATTTATCTCATACGAGATCTGAAGCCAACTGAGAGGGAGTTGAGCGAAGCTACTATAGCTCGTGAAAAGGTTAAACTGTCCACACTATGGAGGGTACGATCATAACTGAGAACGCAAGGGAAATGCAAAGCATAACGACTAAGAGTTTTTTTTTCTTGGATTTAAACACTAACAATAATAATTATTTTTTCCTGATGCAGATTTATATGAGGTTTTTTTATGAGGTGTTTCTATAATGACATCATTAATGTTATAATGGAAACTGAAATGTTTTTACATTATCTTCATGGAAGCATATCTAAAGTTTTAGTTTGCTAGGGTTCTACGTAAGTGGGAAATTAATTGATCCTCCGAAGTGATTGAGGGTGCTAGAAGTGATTAACCTATACTTTTGAGACTTATCTTTTGAGAAGTAATTGATTGCACTGCGTAAGTGGAAAATTGATTGATCCTCCTGAATACTCAATTGGCTTGTGTCGCTTTGCCTGCGTTCAGTTGAATCAAACTTACACGTTGATGGCTATGCGAGCAATAACCGCTTGGATTTTGATATCACAACGGTCTGTTATCTCCATAGCCTGTGATAATTGGTATTCTCGGAATTTTATGCCACAAGAACAATTATGAGTTAGAAAACATCATGGGTTATAATAGATAAGATAATACCATGCATTAGAAAACTATGAATAACAGGAAAAAATATAGTGTGTGGCTTAAATACAATGTCTTTATTTTTAATAATGTGAAGCTGAGATTTGTGTGATTAAATTTTTCGGAAAATTTTGATTAATACAATATAATAGTAAATATGAGAAGATATTCAAATAGTTAATTTATTAAGATGGTATTCATAAATTAACACACATGTGAAACGATGTATTGGATCTGATTACTTGCAGGTATTTGAAGTAAATTCTTGAGAGATGATGTTCTTAAAATAAAACACACAAACTCACATTGAATCGGCAAATTTTTTCGAATAATTCTTATCAGCTGAAGGAGATTTGTTAAAAATAATTAATTATTAATACCAAGTACGAATATTTTTCACTGGCCTTCCCAACTCTGGAGCTTTAATAAACTTCATGGTTCGAGTTTTGAGATTCTTCACTGCTAAAATGTTGAGATACTTGTAACATCGTTTTCTTTTGAATCACAGCATATTGGTTATTGTTATTTTCAAAACCAAAATCAATGTAGAATCCAGTATCAATTTAGAATCTATTAAACCATACTCAACAAACACACTATTATTTACTATGAAAATGTTATGCCTCCTCTCATCATATGCAAATCCTTTATTTTGAGACCAGAGTACCTCCTTTCTGATTTCGAAACAATTTGAGGTACTCTTGCTGAGCTTTGCCAGACATTGTCCTCTCATAAAGCTGCTAAATTGATGTTGTGGAAATCACTAGCTCTCTTACAAACATATAAATGATGATATCCTGTGATTTTGTAATGTGAGATCCATGGGAAAAGGTCTGGAAACATATTCTGTAGTTTTCAAGTCTTACTAAAATCTCTCCTTATAAACTACAAACATTAGCAGTCCTCAACATTAATAGTCCTCGCAAATGAACTTAGAAATGAGAAATTTTAGTGAAAGTTGAAGACAACAAAATATTTTTCCAAACCTTTTCATGTGGATCTCACATTACAAAATCATAGGATATCATCATTTCTGTTTGTAAGAGAGCTGGTGATTCCCACAACATCAATATTGGTAACATTATGACAGGACAATGACTTGCAAAGCTTAGCAAGAATGCATCAAATTGTTCCTAAATCAGAAAGGAGGTACTTGTCTCTCAAAATAAGATATTTGCATATGATGAGAGGACACACAACATTTTCACAACAAATTATCAGAGTGTTTGTTGAGTATGGTCTAGTAAATTTTATATTATATTGAATTCCACATTGATTTTAGCTTGGGAAATAACAATAATCAATATGCTTTGATTTAGAATAAGACAATGTTACAAGTATCTCAACATTTCAGCAGTGAATAATCTCTAAACTCCAACCATGAAGTTTCTTAAAGCTCCAGAGTTGGGGAAGGCCAGTGAAGGATATTGGTAGCTACTAGTAACACACTGATCATTTTGACAAATCTCCACCAACTGACAAGAATTATTTGAAAAACATTTCCCATTCAATTTTTCCATGTGTTTTTTATTTATGAATATCATCTCTCACACTTACTTTAAAAGCCTGAAATACCAACAAGTGTTATGAAGTAATGACATCCAATACATTGTTTCCCATGCGTGTTTTAATTTATGAATGCCATATTAATATATTAATTATTTGAATATCTTCTCATATTTACTATTGTATTGTATTAATCAAGAATTTCCCAAAAATTTAGTGAGACAAGTCTCAAGTTCACATGATTAAAAATGAAGGCATTGTATTTAAGCCATACAACATCTTTTTCCTCCCTGTATTCTTAACTCGTGATGTTTTCTAAGTCATGGTATTATCTCTTCTAATATAACACATGATGTTTTCTCTAACTCATAGTTGTTCTTATGGCACAAAATTCAGAGAATACCAATGATCACAGTTTATTGTTAGAAAAAAATTAATAGGGAAAGGGAGCTGAGAAATAGGTTGCAGTAAGGTAA